>JAZKJV010010727.1:0-271967 GCA_037367405.1 Ottelia alismoides | reverse complement strand
TGGAGAACGGAAACTCTCACTTACAATCAGTATCTGGAGAAGGTTGCTCACCCGGACTGTCTCTGCTCTTCATGGCATCAACCTCCTCCTTAGCTGTAGGCTCAGTGGAAGTCAGACATGGTAGAAAATCATCAAACTCTGCCCAATCACATCTGACTCCGAGGGATCTGTATCGGACTCACAAACAAACTCTGTCTCACGGTCGGAAACCGGCTCTGCTGCCTGAAAGGTATCCTGGACCAGGAATGCGCTCTCCAAGCTCTCCTCTGCTGGCGTCTCTGCATCAGCGGGCTCTGAAGGTGAGAGGATGGCCTGTGCAACTGGATCTGCCCAAACTACCTTGTCATATGTAATCACAAAGTCGCAGTCCTGGTGGATGTCTCGCCCTGACTCTGTCATCTGCTCTAAATCTGTGGTCGGCTTCGAGCAATCTGACTCTCTGGCTCTGATATCCTCGACTGTCTCTATCTGTACACTCTTGCCCTCGACGCGAAAGTATACCTTCCCACTATCATGGTCGGTCACTGCCTTGGCTGTGGCCAAGAACGGATGACCTAGAATGATGGGAGTATCGGTCACAGACTCAGGGATCTCCATGTCCAACACAACAAAGTCCACGGGGAATTTCATGCCCAGAATTGTGACGACAACGTCCCTCAGCAACCCCTTCGGCCTCTTGACAGATCGATCAGCAAACTAAAGGACCGTCCTGCTCTGTCGTAGAGTGCCCAACTCGAAGCGGTCGAGAAGGGCTGCCGGAAGTAGGTTGATCGATGAACCGCTGTCTAATAGAGTGCCCTCAAACCTCTGCTCATGGATATGGCATCTGACATACGGGGCTCCTGAATCTGTGGCCGGCAGACGATTCTGGATCGCAAAACAAGTGGCTCGAGTAAGCACATGGATCTCAGACTGATGGTTCCTCCTCTTCCTCCTAATTGTGGTCCTGTCTCTGAGTGATCTCTGGAGTAGAGGGATGTGCTCCAAGGCCTCCTGGAGAGTCAGCTGTATATGGAATCGATCGATCATCTGCTGGCTGAACTCTACCTGCTGATTTTTTTTGGATTTTCTTTTTTCGGTCCCTTACCCAAATGGAGTGCTCTAGGGAAGGGGACTACAGGGTCCTTCTAAAATGAAGGACTAGGAGAGGGTCTAGGCTGCTCAAGCACGACAGAATCCACACATACATCATCAATCACCACTGGTGGATCAGAATAAAATAAACCCTTTCCTTTATTTCCAGAAGTGTCCTGAGGTACATGTACAGACTGAAAGACAACAAGACTATCAGAAGTAGAAACGATGGCATCAGCACCACCCTCGATAGGTCGACTCCGGCATCAGTACCGCGCTCTGGCTCAGCAACTGTGGTGGCATCAGTACCACCTCCTCCAACTGGTGAAGTGACAGCCTCAGTACCGTCAGTGGGATCAACATCCATGGTGGCGTCAGCACCACCATCATCATCTCTCGCGGCATCAGTACCGCGCTCCTCTTCGCCTGGCTCCCTGGAAGTGGCATGGGATCGACGCTCAGACGAGGCGCCGCCTGCTGGCATCCTACCGCTCCTAAGTGTGACAAAATCAGTATCAAACATATATGTAGACAAATCACCAAATGAATCACTAGGAGTGGCATGCTCTGTGAAATCTACCTGCTCAGACTTCCTCTTCAGATAATTCGGGTTCAGCTCACTCTGAGCAGGTATGGCGGCCTTCCCTCTCACTATCTCCCGCATCTCCTAGCGGAACTCATCCATCTCCCGTCTGAAAAGTGGCCTGCTGCTCAGTCATGAGGCGGGCTAGATCGTCTAAGGCAGGGTTCTCATAGGCTGTCCCATGAGAACCTGACGGGTGGCCTCACTGGTAGTGAGGCTGGTGCTATGGCTGGTGCGGGTGAGAGGGGTACTGCTGAGGATGATACTGCTTCTGAGGCTGCTCTCGCCTCCAAGACTGTCCCTGCTGATAGGGACGAGGACAATACGGCTGGTGCTGTTGGGATGTCTGCTGCTGCTGGTGGTGTACTGGGGGCTAGGGCTGCTGGTGCTATCGCTGATGGCTGTACTGGCCATCCTGAACTGGAGGCTGCTGCTGGGAACTGGCACCTCCGGCTGACCAACGGAATCCGGATGGTCTCATCGGATATCGGGCTGGGGTCGGTCGTACCAAATCCCATTGACATCCATCAACGGCTCCTGCTCGTAGGTGGGTGGAGGGAGTACTGCCAGGGGCTGATCCGGTTGGTAAACACTGTCTGAGTGTCTGGGGATGGTGGTGACTGGTAGTAAGACTGCGGCTGCTGGTACGGCTCCGCTTGTACAAGGTGAACCTGTCTAGGCTGACTGGAGTGCTGGGACGAACTGCCACTACCACTTGGATCTCCTCGTGACTAAAGACGGGGCTGAGAAGCCGTCTGTGCCTCCTGGAGACACATGAGCTGTGTCTTCAAGTCACTCAGTGTCTATGCCATCTGATCCATCTGAGATATGCCCTGGCACTGCTTCTTCTCGATCAACTCAATCCAGTCCAGCTTCTCGCTGATGATCCCCATGTCTACGGCTGTAGACTCAGATTGTGCGGCTGCCGCGGATGAAGTAGAAGGACCGGCATCGACCCGTGCTATCCTCTGGTACTACACGGATTGGGGCTGGGGGCGTCCCTGAGTGTAGAGTCGGGTCTGGGACATCATGCTGAGCGAGCCCAACGGACTAAGGTAAAGGTGTCACTAAGGTCGTTGCGACCTCAGTCACTCGGGACTCAGAGCTCAATCAAGAAAAATAAATCGGACCACCAAATAAGATAGAAACACGAGAAAGCCAACTAGCAGACCTAGCTATGGGATTGACCTGGTATAGCTCCCACGGTCGAACTCGAGGAGCACGAGATGGCCTTGCGGCCTACGAAGTAGTCTAAAATAAAGAAAAATAAAAACAAATTATTTTTGGTGGATTTTTAATATTTTTATATTTTGTTGGATTTTTAATTATAAAGAAAACAATAAAAAGGGCAAATAAAGACAACTTCAAGCAATTATTTATTTAGTCAAAAATGCTCTAAAATTCCAACAAAAGTGTTTTTATGATTTTTATATTGTTTTTCTATTTTTAGTAAATTTTTGAGAATCTTCTGATTTTTAAGGAATTTTCTAAAAATGAAATAATGCAGAAACCAAGGAAAACTGTCCAATCAGGCTTCTAAAACCATTTAAAAATACTAAATGGTTGTTTCAAGGGAGGTATTTTTCTTGAAAAATATAAACAAAAAGGAAAAATAAGAGAAAGAGTTTATTATTTTTGGGATTTTCTATTAATTATTAGAATTTTTATAAGTTTTTCAAGGTTTTTTAATTTTTAAGCTTTTTATGAATCCAAAAATATCCAAAAATGGCCAGAAAATCAAAAACACTCAAACACACAAAATCTGAATTTTTTTGTAATTTTTAAAGAGGTTTTTATAATTTTTTGTGAATTTTCAATATGAACAGGCAGAAAAATGTAGGTTTTTGAATTTTCAAAAATAATAAAAGGGCTAAAAAAATTTCCCAAAAATTGTAAAAATTCTACACAATGGCAGGAGCCACGTGTCCAATTTTCACTCAATTTGGATGAAATTTGATATTTTATTTAAAACAAACAAGAGCTCACAGTGCATAGGGACCTGTTCGTAATAAAAATATCTTCTGGGGGCCTAAAAGCAACAAAAACAGAAACTCAGGGGTCCTCGTGCAAAAACACCATATTCCCACGCGCACAGCACGTGTCCTTGGCACTGAGGGACCCAAATGAAAGAAAACTTAAGTCCCCGGACTTATTAGCAACATGTGCTAAAAGTCCAGGGGCTAAGTTGTAAAAAGCCCAATGATATTCAGAACATGTCGAAATAAACCATTCACATGAGCATAAGTGCAATTATCAAAACATGTAATTCATTCATTAACACACCCAGACTACAGGCCCATATATGCAAAATCACCAAAGATTCACGTGACGAAGCACGTGTCCAACAGACACGGGGGTAGAAATGCAATTAAAGTAAACTACCAGATCCTCGATGCAAATTAACCAAAATAAAATGAACTACGGAAAATATTTACAGGACTAAATGATAAAAACCAAAAGAAACAGGGCCTAAGGGCAAATTACCCTTTATTCGCAGATGGGCCGAGAGTGCGCCACGTGGATGATCGTGCGGTAGAGATGCGCTGCGGCTGAACAAAGGGTCCTCGGCTCTTGATGGGACGATGGAGGGCTCGCTACGTGGAGGATCAAACGGCTACTGAAGGGGCTCGCCTCTCCTCTGTGACAGACGGTGAAGATAGCGCCACGTGTAGATCAGACGGTGCTGGTAGCGGGATGCCTCTTCGTATAAATGAACGGTCCAGATCAAATCTGGGCCTCCGGGGTCGAACGGACGGCGGAGGAGGATCTTGGACGAACTCCTCGCCGGCGAGCTTCGCCGGATGAATGCTGGTGCACTGGACCTCCTCGGGGGCTGCTGATGGGTGGAAAAGGTTCGCCAAAGCCTCCCGCGGATGAAGAACCCCTACGATGGTGCCAAGGAGCTCCAAGGAGCCCGGGCGACGACGGCGGAGCTGGGCTCCTGTTCCTGGAAGTTGAGGTCCTCAGATGGACCTCCTCGCACCTGAAAAGCTGCACAGAAAGACTCCTGGGTCGAGGGCAAAGTGCCTCGACCCGGTTAGAGGCGAAGTGGATGGCTGATGTGTCGGGGCAGAGGATCTCCAGCGATGCGACGACAAAGGAGATCGACTCCCAGTTCCGGGGCGAACTGGGTTGAATGGGTAGGTGAAGAACATGCAGGGGAGAAGGGCGGAGGTGATGATCGGGTCGATCGATGAAATGGGTGAACGATATGGCCGGAATCGATGGTTGACGGCGAAAAGGGAATTAGGGCATAACTGGAAATAAGCGAAAAATAGAAAGAATCAAGCTTACCGGATGGCCGAGGTCGACTGTGGAAGAGCTCCTGAAGCTCCTGGTCTTTGCCTCGAGGGCCTTCGATGCCCGAGGCTCAAGCGCTGCTCCTGGGCGGCGCACGACAGTGATGAGCGGCCGGATCAGTGGCTGGGACACCTCCTCCTCACCTTTATTCGCAGATGGGCCGAGAGTGCGCCACGTGGATGATCGTGCGGTAGAGATGCGCTGCGGCTGAACAAAGTGGCCTCGGCTCTTGATCGGACGGTGGAGGGCTCGCCACGTGGAGGATCAAACGGCTACTGAAGGGGCTTGCCTCTCCTCTGCAACAGACGGTGAAGATAGCGCCACGTGTAGATCGGACGGTGCTGGTAGCGGGATGCCTCTTCGTATGAATGAACGGTCCAGATCAAATCTGGGCCTCCGGGGTCGAACGGACGACGGAGGAGGATCTTGGAAGAACTCCTCGCCGGCGAGCTTCGCCGGAGGAATGCTGGTGCACTGGACCTCCTCGGGGACTGCTGATGGGTGGAAAAGGTTCGCCAAAGCCTCCCGCGGATGAAGAACCCCTCCGATGGCGCCAAGGAGCTCCAAGGAGCCCGGGCGACGACAGCGGAGCTGGGCTCCTGTGCCTAGAAGTTGAGGTCTCAGATGGAGCTCCTCGCACTGAAAAGCTGCACAGAAAGACTCCTGGTTCGAGGGCAAAGTGCCTCAACCCGGTTAGAGGCGAAGTGGGTGGCTGATGCATCGGGGCGGAGGATCTCCGATGATGCGACGGCGAAGGAGATCGACTCCCAGTTCTGGGGCGAACTGGGTTGAATGGGTAGGTGAAGAACATGCAGGGGAGAAGGGCGGATTTGATGATCGGGTCGATCGATGAATGGGTGAACGATATGGGCAGAATCGATGGTCGACGCCGAAAGAGGAATTTCGGCATAACTGGAAATAAACGAAAGATAGAAAGAATCAAGATTACCAGATGGCCGAGGTCGACTGTGGAAGAGCTCCTGAAGCTTCTGGTCTTTGCCTCGAGGGTCGTCGATGCCCGAGGCTCGAGCGTTTCTCCTGGGCGGAGCACGGCGGCGATGAGCGGCCGGATCAGTGGCTGGGACACCTCCTCCTCACTGCGACACAACCCGCGGCTAGCTGTCACTCTAGGGAAGGCAGTGGAGATCCTGGGATGGGAAGGCGGAGCCAAAGATAGCGGTAGTAGTGCGGCGGAGCAGATGTTAAATACTGCTAGGGATCCGTCTAGATGGTAGTCGGGCGAGCTTATCGGAGCTCGGACCCCGAGAACCCACCTCGGGCGTGGATAAGGGAAGATCAATGAAGGATTAGGACCGGGGGTTTGCGGATTTAACGATCGGATCGAGTGGCGAAAAATCGGAGAAATCGGGTCGGGCAACAAGATCCGCGGGCTGGTGGTCCAGGGGGGGGGAGTTGACCGGGTGTCAACAATCCTCCGTGGACCAATGGGATGCGGCCACGTATTAAAGATTTGGAAATTCAATATAAAATAATAAATGACCGATTTTGATAAAAGTTAAAACATAAAAATTGTTTATTTATTTATAAGCTATTTTTTTGTGATTTTTATTTATTTTTTTGAAATAAAAATTAGGTATTTACAATATAGTATTAATATATATAGGTATATACAACATATATTTTTTATTTTTTGATTTTTAATTATTTATTTTTGTACCAATTATTCCAATTTTATATTTTATTTATTTAAAGAATAAAATTTGGAATAATTGGTATTTTTATTATTTATTTACAAGGGTTAAATAAATAGTTTTATTTATATACCTATATGGTATATATATAATGAAAGCTTTGATTTTTATTTTTATTTCTTTTTATTTTTATCATTTTTTAATTTAATATTTACAAATATACAAATAAATACAAACCCATTTTATTTTTATTTAGAGGAAAATATTTTTATTTACACACATGAGCTTCCCTTATCTCTCTCTACTTGGATTTTTATGCGGTCAGGCCCATGTTGAGCCCTCCCTTGGGATTAGATCGCTCAATATTTATTCTAAATATCTCCTTCTTTTTGTTTTGTTTCTTTATCTTTTATTTATGCATAAAAACATGCTAATTATTTATATTTACACAATGCATGATGAATTCTAATTATTATTATTTACATATATCTGCATGTGTTTGGCAAAGGTTTTGTAGCTAAAATAAAAGAATAAAGAGTGATGAATGGGTATTCATCACCCCCCTATACTTAACTTTGCTAGTCCCTTAGCAAACACTTATTTGAAAAAGAAGTGAAAAAGAAAAAGAAAAAGAGGAGAAAATGCATGAATTAATGCTGAATATTAAACTGCCTTTATTAAATTGAAATATGGAGCTCGATCAGATCTTTGGATTATTAATGTGTCGGAACCTTATTTAGACTTAGGTTTAAAACTCAACAGCCTCTAAGATCCACTAATCTATAGTCAAGACTCCTCAATAATCCAGATTAGAACAAGTCTACAAACACAAACCTTGAAGACTATGAGTCTTTTCTTGTACTGTGTGATTGAGGTATGGCTCTCCACCTCAGAAGTAGCAACTTGACAACCCTCCCCAACAAGGTAACTCTATGACCCTAGTCTGGCCACTCTTTCCTCGAGGAGTGGGGTATTCCCTTCTAAGTTCAAGTTCAACCAGCTCAAGAAGAGGGGGAAGAAGAGAATGGACCATGGCCAGTGTAGCCATGTATCCTTGGGAGCTCAACTAGTGTAGCTAAGTCTCCTTGCTGCAAGCTACATAAGATGAATCCATGAGTCTCAAGCTTTGCTTATTTGCACTATATACATACTCCGGTGGGATTATCATTTTCTATCAGGCCCACCACTTTTTTGTAGTTATTTTCTTTTTGCATTTTTTTAAGTGCATATGTACAATATATACAATGTGCAGCAAATTTACACATAAGGAGTTTTTCCTCTTGAGCCAGTAGACTATCCCTCTTTTGAAGCATTATTGCAACCCACAACTCCTGTCGTTAGACCTCATGGCAACCAGGCCAAGTTGAGACGCACTTCCTTCACTAAAAGAAGAAGAGAGGTTCCGTCTAGAAGTACTACCCTCATATGCTACCCCAAGTCAAGGAAGACTGCCTCCTCACCACCTCATCCGTAGAGAGCTCGGTGTAAAGTGTGGGTCCAAGTAAAGCCATTGTCTATATGAGTCATGTGTGTGTTGTTAAGTGCTCTACTTAGGCTCATTGAGATGACATGTGATCATAGCCTAGTGGACTCAAAGAATTAAGTCACCATGGACCTAAAAAGTCTTAACCCTAAGCCCTATAAGGTTCCTCTTAGAATTAGGTGGATTAGGATCTTAATCAAGCTCCATTTCCCAATTTAATTCCAGGCTAGTTTAAATGTCAACTATAATCCAGGAAAAACTATACA
Source organism: Ottelia alismoides (assembly GCA_037367405.1). Taxonomy (NCBI): domain Eukaryota; kingdom Viridiplantae; phylum Streptophyta; class Magnoliopsida; order Alismatales; family Hydrocharitaceae; genus Ottelia; species Ottelia alismoides. The sequence goes on along the minus strand of JAZKJV010010727.1, from coordinate 263,609 downwards.
AGTATATACAAGGATGCTATTTACACAAAATTTACACACATGCAAAATTTTTGAAAAATATTTTGAAATCATGGATGTATGCATGAATGCAAGTTTTACAAAATATTTACACAAATTTATACAAGATTTTCGCAAACTTTTGATTTTCAAAACATTTTGGAAAAATTTTGTACTATATACATACTTTTTATATGCACATATTTACACAAACTTTACACAAAAAGTTTTTGAAAATATTTTTACAAAAATAATTTGTACAATAGCTATGTATGTGCAAAAAAAAAGAATGATTATTTACAGGGAAAATTTTTTATATTTTATGGATTTTTGGGTTTTTAGCCATTTTTATTTATTAACACACTCACACGAAGTACGAGTTATGGCTAAAGTATATATGAAATATATAACACCCCTCTATACTTAGCTCGAACGATGTCCTCAGAGTCAAGAGCAATGAAGAAGACATAACTTGTGCTTAGTATAGGGAAGTGAAAAGGAAGGCTATATACAAAGACGAATGAAAGAATAGAAATCAAGAGGGTCTCGGCTTTTCCCCCTATACTTAGGATCAAATAATACTAAGTATAGCAGGCTGTACACAAAGGAAAATCCGAGTGAAGAATGTACAGTGTCTACCCCCCTATACTTAGGGTAAAATATCCCTAAGTATAGGCAGCAAAAACATGGGTAAAAATGAATCAAAAGAATACCCGAGAGTCCTACATCCCCCCTATACTTAGGGTAAAGTACACCCTAAGTATAGAATAATCAAAAGATGAGAAAAGGGATGTGGAACTAAAGAATGGAATGATATGGACGACTGGATCTATACAAGTCGGGAGAGCAGTGATAATCAGGCGTGAGATGCAATAGATGTGAGTCAAGAGACCACATCTCACGCAAAGTTAATAGGGGCAACATCAACGACCCGCGGCTCATGATCTAGAAATGGCTTGAGCCGCTGGCCGTTCACTCGAAAGGTACTCTCAGAAGACAACTCAGATATGTCAATACTCCCATTGTCGTGTACCTTTCTCACTAAATATGGTCCCTTCTATTTGCTCTATGGCTTCCCTGGAAATAGACGAAGCCTAGCATCAAATAGCCATACTCTCTGTCCAGGCTCAAAATGCTTGTGGCTGATGCCACTCCTTCACTCTCTCCTTGTACTGTAGGCTGTTTGAGAAGGTGGTATCACGAAGCTCTACCAAGGCTGCTAACTCTGCCCTCCTCTGGTCTCCTACACTATCTGGATCCAAAAGTGTATCTGTGACTGCCCAAAGCGACCTGTGCCTCAACTCAACAGGTAAATGGCACGGCTTGCCATAAACGAGGCGAAAGGGAGATGTGCCCAAAGGTGTCTTGAAAGACGTCCGATATGCCCATAAGAGCGAGTCCAAAAGCTGTGACCAATCCTTTCGGTCAGGGAAGACGACTTTCTGCAATATAGTCTTGATCTCCCTGTTTGACACTTCGGCCAGACCATTCGTCTGAGGGTGGTATGGAGTGGCAACTCGATGGTCTATGTCGAACTCGCTAGCAAGGGCCTTCACCTGGTCGTTGATGAAATGAGACCCCCCGTCAGATATCAACACTCGAGGTACCCCGAACTGTGAAATGATATGCTTATTCAAAAATCTGCAAACAGTCCTAGCATCTGCGGTTCGGGCGGGGATGGACTCAACCCAACGACTCACATAATCCACGACCAACAGAATGTACTCAAATCCCTGACTCTTAGGGAATGGACCCATGAAATCGATGCCCCATGCGTCAAAAACCTCACAGAAGTGAATGGGTTGCATCAGCATCATATCACGCTGTCCACAAGTGCCCATCCTCTGACAGTCAGTACACCTCTTCACAAACTCATCAGAGTCCTTGAAGAGGGTAGGCCACCATAGGCTGGATTGGAGTATTTTCTGTGTCGTTCTCCTCCCAGAGTGATGTCCTCCTGCCTCAAACTTGTGGCTGTAAGTGAAGACGCTATGGTGCTCCTCCTGAGGAATGCACCTACGCCAGACGATATCCCCTCCTTCATGGTAAAGGATGGGATCCTCTCAGGGGTAGGACTTGGCCTTCGCGAGGAAGGTCTCAAGTCTCTGCCTCGGCCAATCTTGTGGAACTTTCTTAGCAACAAGAAAGTTCACAATATCGGCATACCATAGGAGAGAGGCGATAGCAAGGATCGCCTCATCTGGGAAGGTCTCACATATAGGATCAGTCTGCTCAGAATCCTCAAGTTGCTCTAATCGGGAGAGATGATCCGCCACCACATTCTTGACTCTAGGCTTATCCTTAATGATCAATCTGGTCAATCTGGTTTTGGCATCCTTCTTTGCCATGAGGTACCTGATGGTGGTATGATCTGTGTATAAGGTCACTCTAGATCCAATAATGTATGATCTGAACTTATCTAGGGCAAAAACTACAGCTAGCATCTCCTTCTCAGTAACTGTGTAGTTCCGCTGCGCGGAATCCAATGTACGGCTAGCGTAGTGAATGGCAAATGGGACTCCATACCTCCTCTGTCCCAGTATGGCCCCTACAGCAAAATCAGAGGCGTCCGTCATGATCTCGAATGGAAGAGACCAATCAGGCGGCTGGAGAACAGGAGCCTCAACAACACATCTCTTGAGAGTCTCAAATGACAAAAGACACTTGTCATCGACAAGGAACTCGATGTCTTTCGTCAGTAGGTCAGTCAACAGTCGGGCAATCCTACTGAAATCATGAATGAATCGCCGGTAGAACTCGACGTGCCCTAGAAAAGACCGTAACTACCGCAAGTTGGACGGCGGTGCGAGTTTTCTAATGACATCTACCTTGGCCGGGTCAACCTCCATGCCCTTGTTGGAGATGATATGGCCAAGCACCGTCCCCTGAGTCACCATGAAGTGACTCTTCTCCCAAGATAGCACAAGGTGAACGTCAATGCATCGCTGAAGGACTCGGTCTAGGCAGTCAAGACAGGAGTCGAATTTGTCGCCGTAAACCGAGAAATCATCCATGAAGACCTCCAAGCACTCCCCCACCATGTCCGAAAAGATAGACAGCATGCATCTCTAAAATGTCACAGGGGCATTACATAGCCCAAATGGCATGCGTCTGAAGGCATATGTGCCGAAGGGACATGTGAAGGTAGTCTTGTCCTAGTCCTCGGGAGCGATGGCCACCTAGTTGTAGCCGGAGTACCCATCCAGAAAACAATAGTGGCTCTTCCCTGCTAGTCTCTCAATGATCTGATCTATAAAGGGCAGGGGGAGATGATCCTTCTTGGTGGCCTGGTTGAGTCGTCTGTAATCTACGCAGACCCGCCATGAAGTGGGTACCCGGGTAGCAATCTCCTCTCCGGACTCGCTGACTACTGTAGTGATGCCCGTCTTCTTGGGCACCACATGCAAAGGGCTGACCCACGTGGAGTCCGAGATGGGGTAGATAAAATCAGCGCTCCACCATTTCGAAATCTCCTTCATGACAACCTCTCTCAGATTCGGGTTCGGCCGCCGCTGGAACTCACGCGACGACTTTGCCTCATCCTCGAGATAGATATGGTGGGAGCACAGGACCAGACTTATCCCCTGGAGATCTGCTACGCTCCATCCTATCGCCTTGCGGTTCTTTTCAAGAACCCCCGTCAGACGGGATTCCTGCTCTCCAGTCAAATCGGCGGAGATAATGACGGGGTACATCTCATGCTCACCCGCAAGGAACCTATACTTCAGCGACGCAGGAAGTGGCTTCAGCTCTGGACAACTGGGTGCTGGTGGATCTGGCCTCTGAAAACTCTGAGTGAACGTTGCCAAATCCGCATGGGAGAACTGAAATTCTCGATCACACTCTGAATCTGGAGAAGGTTACACTGCTGGACTGTCTCTGCTTTGCTCGGCATCTACCTCCTCCCTAGCTGCAGGCTCAGTGGAAGTCAGATCTGGTATATAATCATCAAACTCTGCCCAGGCAAAATCTGACTCCGAGGGATCTGTATCATCCATGGTGGCCTCAGTACCACTATCATCACAAAACAAATCAGTCTCACGGTCGAGAACCGTCTCTGCCGACTGAATGGTATCCTGGACCAGGAATGCGCTCTCCAAGCTCTCCTCTGCTGGCGTCTCTGCATCAGCGGACTCTGAAGGTGAGAAGATGGCCTGTGCATCTAGATCTGCCCATATTGCCTCATCATCTGTAATCACGAAGTCGCAGTCCTGGTGGATGTCTGGCCCTGCATCTGTCATCTGCTCTGTATCGGAAGTAGTCTCTGAGCATTCTGTATCTCTGGCTCTGATGTCCTCGACCGTCTCTATTTGTACAGTCTCGCCCTCGATGCGAAAGTATACCTTCCCTCTATCTTGGTCGGTCACTGCCTTTGCTGTGGCCAAGAACGGGCGACCGAGAATGATGGGGGTATCAGTCACTGACTCAGGGATCTCCATGTCCAACACTGCGAAGTCCACGGGGAATTGCAGGCCCTGAATCGTGACGACAACGTCCCTCACCAACCCCTTCGGCCTCTTGACAGATCGATCAGCAAACTGAAGGACTGTCCTGCTCTGTCGAAGAGTGCCCAACTCGAAGCGGTCGAGAAGGGCTGCCGGAAGTAGGTTGATCGATGATCCGATGTCTAATAGAGTACGGTCAAACCTCTGATCGCTGATATGGCATCTGACATACGGGGCTCATGAGTCTGGCATCTTGGTCGGAAGACAGTTATGGATCGTGAAACAAGTAGCTCTGGTCAGCACATGGATCTCTGATTGGCGTTTCCTCCTCTTCCTCCTAACTGTAGTCCTGTCTCTGTGTGAACGCTGGAGTAGAGGGATGTGCTGCAAAGCCTCCTGAAGAGTCAGGTGAATGTGAAAACGGTCTATCATCTGCTGGCTGAACTCTTCCTGCTGCCTCTTTTTTGGGTTTTCTATTTTCTTCCTCTTTCCCATCTGAAGAGCTCTAGGAAAGGGGATCACAGGGTCCTTCTTAGATGAAGGACTAGGAGAGGGTCTAGACTGCTCGACGGTAGGATCCACACATACATCAAGCACCACAGGTGGACCAGAAGAAGAAAAACCCTTTCCTTTATTGCCAGAAATGTCCCGAGATACATCAACAGAAGGAAAAACTACAGGACTCTCAGAAGTAAGAACGGTGGCATCAGCACCACCCTCGGCTAGTAGACATGCGGTCTCAGTACCGCGCTCTGGCTCGGCAACTCTGGTGGCGTCAGTACCACCTCCTCCAACTGGTGAAACGACGGCCTTAGTACCGTCGGTGGGATCAGCATCTATGATGGCATCAGTACCACCGTCATCATCTCTAGCAGCCTTAGTACCACTCTCCTCCTCGTCGGGCGCTCTGGAAGTGGCCTCGGGGGGTCGCTCAGACGAGGCGCCGCCTGCTGGCATCCTACCGCTCCTAAGTGTGACAAAATCAGTATCAAACAAATATGCAGACATATCACCAAAAGCATCACTCGGAGTGGCATACTCAGTACAAACTACATGCTCAGACTTCCTCTTGAGGTTGTTCGGATTGGGCTCTATCTGGGCAGGGATGGCGGCCTTCCCTCTCACAATATCCCGCATCTCCTGGCGGAACTCGTCCATCTCCCATCGGAATGTAGCCTGTTGATCGGTACGAGGCGGGCTATGTCATCCAAGGTGGGGTTCTCATAGGGTGGCCCATGAGAACCTGACGGGTAGACTCTCTGGTAGTGAGGCTGCTGCTGCTGCTGTTGTGGGTGAGAGGGGTATGACTGTGGATGATGCTGCGGCTGATGAGGCTGATCACACCTCCAAGAATGTCCCTGCTGATAGGACGAGGACCATACTGATGTGACTGTTGCTGGGTGTACACTGGGGGATGCTGTTGCTGGTGCTCTCTCTGATGGTTGTACTGGCCACCCTGTCCTGACGGCTGCTGCTGGGAGCTGGAACCTCTGGCCGCCCAACGGAATCTGGGATGGTCTCGTCGGATACCGGGCTGGGGGCGGTCGTATCAAATCATGTTGACATCCATCAACGGCTCTGACTCGTAAGGGGCTGGCGGGAGTACTGCCAGAGGCTAATCCGGCTGGTATACCACCATCTGCGTGTCCGGAGATGGTGGTGACTGGTAAGTGGGCTACGACTTCTGGTACGACTCCACCAGTACAAGGTGAACCTGTCTAGGCTGCTGGTGGCTGGAGCGCTGGAACGAGCTGCTGCTGCTACTCGGATCGCCTCGTGCCTGAAGATGGGGCTGGGAAGCCATATGTGCCTCCTGGAGACACATGAGTTGTGTCTTCAGGTCACTCAGAGTCTGTGCCATCTGCTTCATCTGCGTGATGCCCTGGCACTGCTTCTTCTCAATGATCTCCATCCGGTCCAGCTTCTCGCTGATGATACCATGTCGGCGGTTGTGGACTCAGCCTGTGCTGCTGCCGCTGACGAAGTGGATGGATCGGCGTCAACCTGTGCTATCCTCTGGTACTGCACGGTCTGTGGCTGGGGTCGTCCCTGTGTGTAGAGTCGGGTCTGGGACATCACTATATAGTTCTCTGCCATCTCCTCGCAGATGGCCCAGACCTGATCATGATCCTTGGCGAAATAGGACCCGCCACAAGAAGCATTCACCAGGCCCTGTAGCTCTGGTGTCAGCCCGCTGAAGAAGCTCTGAACTAGGTTCGGCTTCGAGATGTCATGGTGCGGGCATCTGTCAGTCAGCTCACGGAACCTCTCCCATGCCTCATGGAACTGCTCGTTGGGGAGCATGGAGAAGTTGCTAATCAAGGCTCTAGCTGCATTCGTCTGCCTGAGTGGATAGTACTTGTTCAAGTACTCCGTGCGGAGCTGCTCCCAGGTGTAGACAAACTTCCCCAAGTGCTTCAGCCAGGTGGGTGCTTTGTCTGCTAAGGAGAAGGGGAAGACAATAATGCGGATGGTATCCTGGTCCACCTGTCTATCGTGGACTGTGCTTCAGATCATCAAGAACTCCTGAAGGTGGAGATGGGGCTCCTCTGTGGCGAGCCCATGGAACCGGGGGAGAAGCTGCAAAGTGTTCGGGGGGAACTTTAAGTCCCCCACGATGGCTGGAAGAACGACCCAATGATGCGTCAAAGTCGATCCGGGGATGTGTAACTCCCGTATCGGTCTCGGTGGATCTGTTGCTGCTGCTGCGGCTGCTGCGGCGGCGGCTGCCGCATCGTCGGGTATCCTCGGCCCGTCTCCTGGGCCGCGTTGCTCGCGGTCTGTTCTCAACTGCTCCATCTCACGCCTCACCTCTATCATAAAAGCTCCCTGATCCCTCAACTGCTGCTTAACTGTCTCAAGGGAGGCGATCAGGGTGGAGTTGATCGCACCCTGGTCCATAATGAATGTCTGCTGGTGCTGGGGACCTATGGTGCGGTCCTCACTGCTGCCGATCATGGTCTCTGCAAAAGCAAAGGACCCAAACTTAGATGTTGATAAATCATCTGATGGTCTCTCCTCTGGCACTGGTATCTCATACTCAGAAGAATGGGGGTCGAGGGGGAATAGGGTGGAGTCGAACTAGGGTTCGGAGAGCGGGTCTCGGCTCTCGCGAACCAACCTAGATGAGCGGGCAGAAGTGCTGGGAAGCGGTGCAACCAGAGGCTGCCTAAGAGACCTTCTACCCATCGTCTTGATCTGGCGAGTCGGGCGGATGATATCTGGTCACAACAATGATCAGCAAGCAATACCCCAAGTCCACCTACTCAACGCGAGCTGAAGACCGTAAAGGCTCGGTCAATTATCTTGTCAATTTTATTAGGTGATAAGTCATGATAGCAGAGCGATTAACGTGACCTGTTGGGAATCCGATATTTTCTCAACCGATTGTCCCGTACAGAAAAGCCGGTAATCACTCGAGAAAAATCGGATATGGCTCTAGCCTAGTGTGCGGGTCACTCTCTCGCACAAGCAAACTAGACAAGGAAGAGGTTGCTCTCCCCAAGACAAATTTTTCGGGAGTGTCTTTTAGGGTCAATAGAGTTAACCTGTCCCAATTTTATGGTTCAAATTTTTGGTATTTTTCAACAAAAAGCAAACGCCTAATGAATTTTTCGGTTCTCCTGGTTATTAAGTCCAAAATCAGGGGGGAGAAGTCGGAAAAGCCGATGCGCGAGAAAATCAATGATGCATGCAGAGTAAGAGATGCGTACCTGACTCCAGCAGTCTACATGCAAAATGATCCGCACAGAATTTAAAGACTGAAATAAAACTACCTAAATGGTGCAGGCGAAAAACCGAGCCCTAAGCAGCAATTCTACTCGAAAGAACGTCTAGTCGACCACCAGCCTCCAATCCAAGAGTCCGGTCTCAGCCCACCCCTCCTCCTCTTGACAATCGAGTTCAGGAGCAGCGCTTGGCAGGGTGGGTTGTGGCACGTAGGCTCAAAGGTAGTGGATCGACTATTTTATTATTATTTTTATTGTTGGTCCAATTACCGCTCTATAGGCATAGGCAGATTTATTACGGTGTTTGGATCCTATTTATTACGTCACAGTCAAGCAAAAATCCTAAGGCTAGGGGCTCAAAACCGCGAGAAACCGAATAGGTAGAAAATAAATAAAAACCGCGAAGAAAGCCACGTAAACAAACCGAGGGGTCCCCCGAGCACACCGGTGCTCGGCGAAACAAACCCTGAGAGTCTAAGTCTGAGAGAGAGTCCTGATGTTCTGTATTATTACAACACTTCAAATAATGCTGAAAATAAAATCTAAACTAAAGCTACACTAATCCCGCACTCGGCTGCCTCCTCGCGCTCTCCTACGGCTCCGTGTAGAAGGGAGCCACCTCCGATAGCCGCGGTTGCGTCGGCTCCTCGAAAGTCGTCGCCTCGGTCCTCGGGCCCTTGCAAGAAGACAACAAAGTGTCAAACCAGATAAAAAGAGAGCAAATAAAATAAAATAAAGAAAACATGGTATATATGCAAAAATGAAAATAAAAAATAAAAAAATAAACAAGCAAAAACAATCAAAAACCAAATAAAATAAAATAAAATGAAATGAAACTAAAATAAAAATAAAAGAAAAACAAAAAGCCGCGGAAAGCCGCGAAAAAGAAAACAAAATAAAAAGAAAAAGAAACCGACTACTAAGCTGTGCTCCCCAGCAACGACGCCATTCTGCTGAGCGAGCCCAACGGACTAAGGTAAAGGTGTCACTAAGGTCGTCGCGACCTCAGTCACTCGGGACTCAGAGCTCAATCAAGAAAAATAAATCGGACCACCAATTAAGATAGAAACACGAGAAAGCCAACTAGCAGTCCTAGCTATGGGATTGACCTGGTATAGCCCCAAGGGTCGAACTCGAGGAGCACGAGATGGCGTTGCGGCCTACGAAGTAGTCTAAAATAAAGAAAAATAAAAACAAATTATTTTTGGTGGATTTTTAATATTTTTATATTTTTTTGGATTTTTAATTATAAAGAAAACAATAAAAAGGGCAAATAACGACAACTTCAAGCAATTATTTAATTAGTCAAAATGCTCTACAAATTCCAACAAAAGTGTTTTTATGATTTTTATATTTTTTTTCTGTTTTTAGTAAATTTTTGAGAATTTTCTGATTTTTAAGGAATTTTCTAAAAATGAAATAATGCAGAAACCAATGAAAACTGTCCAATCAGGCTTCTAAAACCATTTAAAAATATAAATGGTTGTTTCAATGCCTGGAAGTATTTTTCTTGAAAAATATAAATAAAAAGGAAAAATAAGAGAAAGAGTTTATTATTTTTGGGATTTTCTATCAATTAGTAGAATTTTTATAAGTTTTTCAAGGTTTTTAAATTTTTAAGCCTTTTATGAATCCAAAAATATCCAAAAATGGCCAGAAAATCAAAAACACTCAAACACACAAAATCTGATTTTTTTTGTAATTTTTAAAGAGGTTTTTATTTTTTTTTGTGAATTTTAAATATGAATAGGAAGAAAATGTAGATTTTTGAATTTTTAAAAATAATAAAAGGCTCAAAAATTTTCCCAAAAATTGGTGAAAATTCTACACAATGGCAGGAGCCACGTGTCCAATTTTCACTCAATTTGGATGAAATTTGATATTTTATTTAAAACAAACAAGAGCACATAGTGCATAGGGACCTGTTCGTAATAAAAATATCTTCTGGGGGCCTAAAAGCAACAAAAACAGAAACTCAGGGGGTCCTCATGCAAAAACACCAGATTCCCACGCACGTAGCACGTGTCTTGGGCACTGAGGGACCCAAATGAAAGAAAACTTAAGTCCCCGGACTTATTAGCAACATGTGCTAAAAGTCCAGGGGCTAAGTTGTAAAAAGCCCAACGATATTCAGCACATGTCGAAATAAACCATTCACAGGGGCATAAATGCAATTATCAAAACATGTATTTCATTCATTAACACATCCAAACTACAGGCCAATATATGCAAAATCACCAAAGATTCACGTGACGAAGCACGTGTCCAATAGACACAGGGGTAGAAATGCAATTAAAGTAAACTACTAGGTCCTCTATGCAAATTAACCAAAATAAAATGAACTACGAAAAATATTTACAGGACTAAATGATAAAAACCAAAAGAAACAGGGCCTAAGGGCAAATTACCCTTTATTCGTAGATGGGCCGAGAGTGCGCCACGTGGATGATCGCGCGGTAGAGATGCGCTGCGGCTGAACAAAGGGGCCTCGGCTCTTGATCGGACGGTGGAGGGCTCGCCACGTGGAGGATCAAACGGCTACTGAAGGGGCTTGCCTCTCCTCTGCGACAGACGGTGAAGATAGCGCCATGTGTAGATCGGACGGTGCTGGTAGCGGGACGCCTCTTCGTATAAATGAACGGTTCAGATCAAATCTGGGCCTCCGGGGTCGAACGGAGGGCAGAGGAGGATCTTGGAAGAACTCCTCACCGGCGAGCTTCGCCGGAGGAATGTTGGTGCACTAAACCTCCTCGGGGGCTGCTGATGGGTGGAAAAGGTTCGCCAAAGCCTCCCGCGGATGAAGAACCCCTCCGATGGCGCCAAGGAGCTCCAAGGAGCCCAGGCGACGACGGAGGAGCTGGGCTCCTGTGCCTAGAAGTTGAGGTCCTCAGATGGACCTCCTCGCACTTGAAAAGCTGCATAGAAAGACTCCTAGGTCGAGGGCAAAGTGCCTCGACCCGGTTAGAGGCGAAGTGGGTGGCTGATGCGTCGGGGCGGAGGATCTCCGACGATGCGACGGCGAAGGAGATCGACTCCCAGTTCCGGGGTGAAATGGGTTGAATGGGTAGGTGAAGAACATGCAGGGGAGAAGGGAAGAGGTGATGATCAGGTCGATCGATGAAATGGGTGAACGATATGGCCGGAATCGATGGTCGACAGCAAAAGAGGAATTTGGGCGTAACTGAAAATAAGCGAAAGATAGAAAGAATGAAGCTTACCGAATGGTCGAGGTTGATTGTGGAAGATCTCCCGAAGCTCTTGGTCTTTTCCTCGAGGGTCGTCGATGCCCGAGGCTCGAGCGCTGCTCCTGGGTGGCGCACGGCGGCGATGAGCGGCCGGATCAGTGGCTGGGACACCTCCTCCTCACTGCGACACAACCCGCGGCTAGCTGTCACTCTAGGGAAGGCAGTGGAGATCCTGGTATGGGAAGGCAGAGCCAAATATAGCGGTAATCGTGCGGCGGAGCAGATGTTAAATACTGTTAGGGGTCCGGCTAGATGGTGGTCGGGCGAGCTTATCGGAGCTCGGACCCCGAGAACCCACCCCGGGCGTGGATAAGGGAAGATCAATGAAGGATTAGGACCCGGGGTTTGCAGATTTGGCGATCGGATTGAGTGGCGAAAAATCGAAGAAATCGGGTCGGGTGACAAGATCCGCGGGTTGGTGGTCCAAGGGGGGAGTTGACCGGGGGTCAACAATCCCCCGTGGACCAATGGGATGCGGCCACGTATTAAAGATTTGGAAATTCATTATAAAATAGGAAGTGGTTGATTTTGGAAAAATTTAAAACACAAAAAATGTTTATTTATTTATAAACTATTTTTTTGTGATTTTTATTTATTTTTTTGAAATAAAAATTAGGTATTTACAATATAGTATTAATATATATAGGTATATATAACATATATTTTTAATTTTTTTTTATTTTTAATTATTTATTTTTGTACCAATTATTCCAATTTTATTTTTTTATTTAAAGAATAAAATTTGGAATAATTTGGTATTTTTATTTTATTTTTATTATTTATTTACAAGGGTTAAATAAATAGTTTTATTTATATACCTATATGGTATATATACAATGAAGGCTTTGATTTTTGTTTTTATTTCTTTTTACTTTCCTCATTTTTATTTTAATTCAATATTTACAAATATAGAAATAAATACAAACCCATTTTTATTTAGAGGAAAATATTTTTATTTACACACATGAGCTTCTTTATCTCTCTCTACTTGGATTTTTATGCGGTCAGGCCCATGCTGAGCCCTCCCTTGGGATTAGGTCGCTCAATATTTATTCTAAGTATCTCCCTCTTTTTCTTTTGTTTCTTTATTCTTTTATTTTTGCACAAAAACATGCTAATTATTTATTTTTACACAATGCATGCTGAATGCTGATTATTATTATTTACATATATCTACATGTGTTTGGCAAAGGTTTTGTAACTAAAATAAAAGAATAAAGAATGATGAATGGGTATTCATCACATCAATGTATAGTTCTCGACCATCTCCTCGTAGATAGCCCAAACCTGATCCTCATCTCTGGCGAAGTAGGAACCGCCACATGAAGCATTCACTAGGCCCTGCAGCTCTGGTGCCAACCCGCAAAAGAAGCTCTGAACTAGGTTTGGCTTCGTGGTGTCGTGGTGCGGGCATCTGTCTGTCAGCTCTCTGAACCTCTCCCATGCCTCTTGGAACTGCTCGTTGGGGAGCATGGTGAAGTTGCTAATCAGGGCCCTCGCTGCATTCGTCCGCTCGAGCAGATAGTACTTGTTCAAGTACTCGGTGCGGAGCTGCTCCCAGGTGTACACAAACTTCCCCAGATGCTTCAGCCAGGTGGCTGCTCTATCTGCCAGTGAAAAGGGGAAGGCGATCATCTGGATAGTGTCCTCATCCACCTGCCGATCGTGGACGGTGCTGCAGATCATCAGAAACTCCTGGAGATGTAGATGGGGCTCCTCAGTGTCGAGCCCATGGAAATGGGGTAGGAGCTGAAGTGTGTTCGGGGGGAACTTGAAGTCCCCCCATGATAGCTGGTAGTACTACCCTACGGTGCATCAGTGTCGATCCGGGGTTGAGCAACTCCAGCATCGGTCTCGGCTGATCTGGTGCTGCTGCTGCGGCGGCTGCTGCTTCAGCTGCGGCTGCTACGGCTGCATCGTCGGGTCTCCTCGGTCCGTCTCCGGACCCGCGCTGCTCGCGATCAGCTCTCATCTGCTCCATCTCTCTCCTCATCTCCACCATGAAGGCTCCCTGATCTTGTATCTGTCTCTGCATCGTCTCGAGGGAAGCCAACATGGTAGTGTTGATCGCACCCTGGTCCAGTACGTAAGTGGTCGTCTCTTCTCTCTGACCCTCGGTGCGCTCCTCGCCGCTGGCCATGGTCTCTGCAAAGGCAAAAGACCCAAACTCAGGTGCCGATAAATCTGACTGATGTCTCTCATCTGGCACTGGCATCTCAAGTAGAAAAGAAGGGTGGTCAAGGGGGAATAGGGCGGAATTGAACTCGGGTTCGGAGAGCGGGTCTGAGCTCTCACGAACCTACCTAGATGAACAGGCTGGAGTGCTAAAGAGCGGTGCAGCCATAGGCTTCCTAAGAGACCTCATGCCCATCATCTTGATCTGGCGAGTCGGGCGGATGGGATCTGAAAACAACTATGATGAGCAAACAAACCTTGGGTTTACCTACTCCACGCTGAGTTGAAGACCGTAAGAGCTCGGTCAATTATCTCGTCGATTTTATTTAGTGATCATGTCAGGATAAAAGAGCGGTTACGTGACCTGGTAGGAATCCAATCCGCCAAACAGACTGTCCCATATAAAAGGTCGGTAGTCTGATCGGGGCTCGGATGTGGCTCTAGCCTAGTGTGCGGGTCACTCTCTCGCGCATACAAACCAGATGATGAGGGGGTTGCTCTCCCCAAGACAAATTTTTATGGTGAAGTGTCTTTTAGGGTCAAGTATGTTTAGCATTCCCAAATTTTATGATTTTGGATTTTTTAGATATTTTTCAAAGAAAACAATGTCTAACGAATTTTTCGGTTCTCCTGGTTATTTTAAATCCAAAAATCGTGGGGAGAAGACGAAAAAGCCAATGCGCGGGAATCAATGATGCATGCAGAGTAAGAGATGCGTACCTGACTCCAGCAGTCTACATGCAGAGTATCCGCGCATAAAATAAGGACAGAATGTAAACTACCTATATGATGCAAGCGGAAAACCGGCCCTAAACGAAGCAGTTCTACACGACAGAACAAATGGCTAAGTGGTCAATAGGAGGGGTCGGTGTCCGGTCTCGGATGCCGATCGGTGCCCGCCACAAAGGGTCCTGCCAGCGTTGTATACGACCTCTAGCGGCTCAGGACCCCTCAAGTGACCAAATAGTCTTTTCTTATTAATTTTATTGTTGGTCCAATTACGGTCTAATAGGGAAGGCAAGTTATTAGGTGTGTGGACCCTAATTATTACGTCGCAATCAAGGAAAACTCCTAAGCTAGGGCTGAAATTCGCGTGAATCAGTAAGGCAGTAAATAAACGATAGAAAACCGCGAAAAAGCCGTGAAAAACTCGGTGAGGTCCCCCGAGCACACCAGTGCTCGGCGAAACAGACCCCGATTGTCTACCAAGTCTCTGTCTAGGTCCCTGTGTTATTACAATTACTAAAATGTGCTGAAAAAGTAAACTAAACTACACTAAGCTACTCCGCAGCTATTTCGCGGCTCCCGCACTCCCGCTCGGCTCCTCGCGCTCTCTTACGGCTTCGTAGAGAAGGAAGCCGCCTCCGACTCCCGCGGTTGCTTCGACTTCCGAAGAAGTCGCCTCGGTCCTCGGGCCCTCGCAAGAAAACAAGCAAAGTGCCACAGACCAAATTATTATATAAAAATAAAAGAAGAGCAAATATATACAAAAATAAAATAAACGCACAAAATAAAAACAAATACAAGCAAAATAAAATAAAATAAAATGAAAACAAAAATAAAATAAAAGAAAACAGAAAGCCGCGAAAAGCCGCGGACGAACAAAAAGCCGCGGAAAACCGCAAAAAATAAAAGAAAACAAAAATGAAAATAAAAACAACTACTAAGCTGTGCTCCCAAGCAACGGCGCCATTCTGATGAGTCGCCCAAGCGACTAAGGTAAATCAGTTGTCAATGGTCGTTGCGACCTCAACCTCTCGGGACTCAGAACTCAATTAAGAAAAATGAAATCAGACCACCAAAATCAAAGAGATAAAACAATAAAATCAAGATAGCGGTCCTGGCTATATTATTAACCTGGTATAGCACCCACGGTCGATCTCAGAGAGCACGAATTGGCCTCACGGCCTATGAAGTAGTCTAAAAGTAAAATAAAATAAACATAAATGTTTTTGGTGGATTTTTAGTTCTTTTTATTATTTTTTAGATTTTTAATAATGAGTAAACATAAGAAAATGCAAAATCAAGCAATAATAACAAATTATTTAATCACTTAAATACACTCCAAAAATAAAAATAAAAATGTTTTTATGTTTTTATGTTTTTTTAATTTTTTTCGTTAATTTTTCAGATTTTTTTAATTTTTATGTAATTTTCTAAAAATCAAGAAAGACCAAAATAGTAAGCTACTGTCCAGCCAGACTTGAAAAATCCATTTAAAATACGAAATGGATCTGTAAAAGTCTGGAGGTAATTTTATGAAAAATATAAAAAAACTAAAATTCAGAAAAAGAGTTTATATATTTTTGAGTTTCATAGAATTTTTTAGAATTTTTATAAGTTTTTTAGGGTTTTCTAATTTTTAAGGTTTTTATATGTCCAAAAATCATCAAAATTGCACAGAAAATAAAAGACACTAAAATTATTAATCCTAATTCTTTTTGAATTTTTAAAATAGTTTTTATTTTTTTAGATTTTCTAAGTCAGACATTCACAAAAACCACTATTTTTGAATTATTAAAATATGAAAAAACCTCAAAAATGTACCAAATTTTTAGGGAAATATTTACACAGTGGCAAGAGCCATGTATCCAAATTTCACGCAATTTGGATTTAATTTGCTATTTTATTCAATAAAAATAAAGTCTCATAGTGCACAGGGACCTTAATGCAAGGAAAAATACTTTCAGGGGCCAAACAATAACAAAACAAGAAACTGCAGGGGCCCTCGTGTAAAAAGTCCACAAAGCACGCGCGATGCACGTGTATCAGGCACGGAGGGGTATAAAAGTAATTCCTATTTATAAAATATCAATCCATAACATCAAGGAATCACAGGGTAAAAAGTGCAAAAAGACCAGATCCTCACGTGTCGATGCACGTGGTATATACACATAGGGACTATAATGCAAATACAGTAAACATAGAGTTCCACTATGCAAAATACCCAAAATAAAAACAACTGCACTCGATATTTACAGGACTAAAAAGCAAAAACAAAAGAGCAGGGGCCTAAGGGATATTTACCCCTTTATTATTGGACGGACGAGGGCGTGCCACGTGGATGATCGACGGCTGAGAAGTGAGGGCACCCCTTCGTCTGGATGGACGGTCCCGATCAACCCCAAAAGCATCTGACGGTGGCTGGCGCTCCTCAAATGGATGGCGAGGATTGAATCTGGAGCGTCGAGGCTGATCGGACGGCGGAGGAGGATGCTCCCAGAACAGCTCGCCGACGAACTTCGCCGGCTCCGTGCGCGCGGTGGAGACCTCCTCTCCGGCTGTTGGGATGTGGAACGTGAAGCCTGAGCTAGTCCGTAGCTAATGCAATCCTCCGATGACGCCGGGGACCACCGGAGTGGCCCGACGACGGCGGAGGGAGGAAGCTCCTGGGCTCGAACGTCTCGACCCTCAGATGGGTCACATTGACCTGCAAATAGGCACCAAAAGCTTCCTGGGTTGAGGGCAAATTGCCTCGACCCGGTTAGGGGTGACGTGGGTGGCCAGATGGGTCAGCGCGACGACCTCAGGCGAAGCGACGGCGGTAGAGGTCGAATCTTGGTTCCGGGGCGAACCAAGTCGAGTGAGTGGGTGCAGAAGGTGAAGAGAGGTCTCGTGGTCGTGACGAGATGGTCGGATGAACGAACATATGATCGGAGCGACGAGAATCGATCGACGACGGCGGAGGAGTGATTTGGGCGAGTTTGGAAATTAAAGAAACCTAGGAGGTATTGGAGTTACCTGATGAAGGTGGTCGACTGGGCTGGAGCTGGCGGAGCTCCGGGGGTTGTTGCCTCAAGGAAGCGTCGGGTTCCGAGGCTTAGCGCACCTCACGGCGGCGCACAGCGAGAAGCTTCGCCGGATCGATGGCTGGAGGCTCCTCCTCCTCTCTTCGACACTCTCCTCACTCAGCTGTCACTCTGGGGAAGACAATGGAGGTCCTGAGACGAAGGGGTGTAGCCAAGGATGAGTGAGAAAGTGCGGTGGAGGTTGGGTTAAATAGCGACATGATGACCATGCAAAGCGACTAGGGTAAAAGGTAATCAAGGGTCGTTGTGACCCAAGTCACCAAGCGCAGTCGATCGAGAAAAATAGACCACCAAATCGGATAAAAATCAAAGAAACACAAGTAGCGGTCTCGCTATTATATTAACCTGGTATAGCGACCAGGGTCGAACACAAGGAGCACGTGATGGCCTTGCGGCCTACGGAGTAGTCTAGAAAAAAGAAATAAAATAAAAAGCAATTATTTTTGGTGGGTTTTTAATTTTTATAAATTTTTTTGGATTTTTAATTAATTGAGAAAATAAGGAAAATAATAAAACAAGCCAATTCAAGCAATTATTAAAGCACTCAAAAATCACTCAAAATTCAAATAAAAATGTTTTTATGTATTTTATGTTTTTTACTATTTTTGGGTAATTTTTGGGATTTTTCGGATTTTTATTGAATTTTCTAAAAATCAAACAAGACAAAAAATTGAAGGTGCTGTCCAGTCAGACTTGGAGGGCCAATATAAAATAGATAAAGGCCCTATCAAGGTCTGAAGGTAATTTTCCTAGAAACTAGAAGGTATAAGGAAATTTTAGGCACTGGAATTATTGTTTTTTTTTATTTTTAAATTAATTATTAGAATTTTTATAGGTTTTTAGGTTTTTTCAATTTTTAAGGGTTTTATATAATGAAAAATGACCAAAATTGGTCAGAAAATCAAACAAGGCAAAATACACACTAACTAATTTTTTATAATTTTTAGAGGTATTTTAATATTTTTTGTTAATTTTCAAGTTAGACAGTAAAGAAAAAGA
Organism: Ottelia alismoides; assembly: GCA_037367405.1. Lineage (NCBI taxonomy): Eukaryota > Viridiplantae > Streptophyta > Magnoliopsida > Alismatales > Hydrocharitaceae > Ottelia > Ottelia alismoides. Next base: position 245,211 of record JAZKJV010010727.1, on the reverse strand, counting down.
GTGTTTTTGATTTTTTAAAAATAGTAAATAAAATCAAAAATGTCTTCAAAAATAGGAGAAAATTTTACACTATGGCAGGAGCCATGTGTCCTTTTTCATCACAGTTGGAGTTGGTTTGATATTTTATTAAAAATCAAAACTAATGTATAGTGCACAGGGATCTGTACGCAAATACAAGAAGTTCCAAGGGGTCTGGTGCAAAATTTCCAAGAAAACACGTGCGGGCGGGGCGCGTGACTTGGGCACTCAGGGACCTACTTGCAAAGAAAATAAGGTTCCTGGACTATTTAATAACATGTATTAAAAGTCCAGGGGCCTTATTGTAAAATACCCACTAATTTCAACACATGTTCTAAAAAACCATGCACAGGGGTATATATGCAATTAATAAAAACTTTCATTCCATTCAGTAACACCCTTAAACAACAAGGCTAAACATGTAAATAACCCAGATACGCACGTGTCGACGCACGTGGTCCACTACACACAGGGGCATACACGTAAATACCAGATAAGACAGGGTCCACTATGCAATTTACCTAGCTGAAATGAAATAACTAAAATATTTACAGGACTGGAAATGAACTACTAAGAAACGAAGGGCCTAAGGGGATATTTACCCTTTATTAAGTAGACGGTCAGATGGGCGCCACATGTAAAATCTTTCGGTTGGGGAAGGGTGGCGCCCTCGGTCCTGATCGAGCGGCTGGGGCCTCGCCATGTAGAGGATCGGTCAGCTGGGGAGCAACGTGGGACGCCCTCGCTGATCGGACGGTCCCGATCAACCCTCCAAGGATCTGACGGTCACTGCTCCTCCATGAACGAACGGCTCGATGAAGACCTGGAGCTGGGGCTGAATCGGACGGCTACGGAGGATGGTCGAGAACAGGGCACCGGCGAGCTTCGCCGGGCTCGTGTACGCGCTAGGGTCCTCCTCGCGGGCAGCTGAAGATTGGGGAAGGATCGCCTTGGGCTCTCGCGTCGACTGGTACCCTCCGATGACTCGACAGAGCTCTAGAGAGCTAAGGCGAGCCCGGCGGAGGTCAAGCTGCTGCACCTGGATGTCAAAGCCCTCAGATGGGCTCCTGGGAACCTGCAAAGATGCACAACAGACTCGCGGGTCGAGGGCAAGTTGCCTCGACCTTGTAAGCAGGGGTGACGGTGGTCGGTGCGGCGGGGTGGTCGAGCTCCGGCGATGCGACGCCGGAGGAGCTCGAAACCCCAGCTCCTGTGCGAGCTGGGTTGAATGGATGGGTGGAGAAGGTGCGCGGGAAGAAGGCGAACGTGATGGAGTGGTCCGATGATCGAGACAAAGGCGGAGATGGTCAGAATTAAAGATGAACGACGACGACGAGATTTGGGCGTAATGCGAAATTAAAGAAAAGGACAAAGAACTACGGCTACCTGAGCGGATGGGTCGACTGGGCATGAGCTCTGGGAGCTCTGGGTCGTCGCCTCATGGGTCGTCGAGGCCCGAGGCTCGAGCTCTACCTTCAGGCAGAGCACGGCGGTGCTAAGACGCCGGATCTGAGGTCCGGGCACCCTCTCCTCTCTACGACACGGCCAACGGCAAGCTGTCACCTCGAGGATGGCAGTGGAGGTCCTGGGATGAAGGAATGGGGAGCCAAAGATCGGGAAAATGGAGGCAGAGCTCGGCATTTATACATCCAGGGTTCCGGCTAAAGTCGATCGGGTAGGGCAGCTTAGAGCGCGAACCCCGAGGCGGGCATCCCAGCGAGGGTATCGGATCTGGCAAGAACAAATAGGACCCTGGGTTTGGGTGTGAGGTGATCGGGTCGTGACGCTAAAATGGTGAGAAATCGGGTCGGGCGTCACGGACCCGTGGGAAGTGGTCCACAAGGGGGAGTTGACCGGAGGGTCAACATCCCCGTGGACCAATGAGAATCAGCCACCTGGAAATGATTTGGAAATTAATTTAAAAATAGCAAATGGCCGAATTAAAGAAAACTTAAAACATGAAAAATATTTGTTTTAATTTTTCCTATTTTTTGGTGATTTTTAATTAATTTTTCAAAATAAAAATAAGGTATTTACATAATAGAGCTATATATAGTTATATATACAATATAGGTTTTTGATTTTTTATTTTTAATTAGTTATTTTTATACATTTTTATCCCCATTTTATATTTTATTTATTTATAGCATAAAATTAGGAATAAAAAGATATTTTTATTTTATTTTTGTTATTTATATACAAGGGAGAAATAAATAGATATATTCATCTATATACATGGTATATGTACAATGTTATTTTTGGTTTTTAATTTTGTTCTTTTTATTTTGTTTTTGTTTTTATGGTTTTTATTTTATTTATTTACACCATTAAAGATAGTGTATATACAAATTTTATGGAAATTAATTTATTTATTTATAAGGTGAAATAAATATAGATAAGGGGACTATGTACATGATGAATATGTACAAGGTAGGTGATTTTTATCTTTTTTTTTTAAGTTTTCAATTTTTGTTTTGATTTTGTATTTATAAATATTTACAAATATGTACAAGCCACTTTTATTCTATTTTTATAGGAAAATATATTTATTGTATTTACAGGGATATTTACACACATGAGCACCCTATCTCTCTCTACTTTGGATTTTATGCGGTCAGGCCCATGCTGAGCCCTCCCTTGGGATTAGGTTGCTCAATATTTATTCTAAATATTTCCTTATTTTTCTTTTTAATCTTTATTCTTTTATTTTTGCACAAAAACATGCTAATTATTACTTTTTACACCATGCATGTTTTTGGTAATTATTGTTATTTACAATCATATACATGCATTTGCAAAGGTTTTTGTTGCTAAAATATAAGAATAAAGAGTGATGAATGAGTATTCATCACCCCCCTATACTTAACTTTGCTAGTCCCTTAGCAAACACTTATTTGCAAAAGAGAAAGAAAAAGAGGAGAATGCATAAGGATCAAGGTTGAATATTAAACTTGCCTTCATTAAATTGAATTATGGAGCATCATATCTTTGGATTATTAATGTGTTGGAACCTTATTTGGACTTAAGCTTAAAACTCAATAGCCTCTAAGTTCCACCAATCTATAATTAAGACTCCTCAATAATCCAGATCCGAACAAGTCATCAAACACAAACCCTGAAGACCATGAATCTTTCCTTGTACTGTGAATGTGAGGTATAAGTTCTCCACCTCAGAAATGGCAACTTGACAATCCTACCCAACAAGGTAACTCTATGACCCCAATCTGGCCACTCTTTCCTCGAAGAGCGGGGTATTCCTTTCTAAGTTCAAGTTCAACCGGCTCAAGAAGAGGAGGAAGAAGAGAATGGACCATGGCCAGTGTAGCCATGTATCCTTGGGAGCTCGACCAGTGTAGCCAAGTCTCCCTGCTGCAAGCTACATAAGGTGGATCATGAATCTCAAGCTTTGCTTATTGCACTATATACATACTCCGGTGGGATTATCATTTTCTATCAGACCCACCACTTTTTTGGAGTTATTTTCTTTTTGCATTTTTTTTCAAGTGCATCTGTACAACATATACATGTGCAGCATATATACAAGGAGTTTTTCCTCTTGAGCAAGTAGACTATCCCTATTTTGAAGCGTTATTGCAACCCACAACTCCTGTCTTTAGACCTCATGGCAACCAGACCAAGTTGAGACGCACTTCCTTCACTAAAAGAAGAAGAGAGGTTCCACCTAGAAGTACTACCCTCATATGCTACCCCAAGTCAAGGAAGACTGCCTCCTCACCACGTCATCTGTAGAGAGCTCGGTGCTAAGTGCTGGTGTCCAAGTAAAGCCATTGTCCCTATGAGCCATGTGTTGTTGTTAAGTGCTCTACTTAGGCTCATTGAGATGACATGTGATCATAGCCTAGTGGACTCAAAGAATTAAGTCACCATGGACCTGAAAAGCCTTAACCCTAAGCCCTATAAGGTTCCTCTTATAAATTAGGTGGATTAAGATCTTAATCAAGCTCCATTTCCCAATTTAATTCCAGGCTAGTTTAAATGTCAACTAACATCCAGAAAAACTATATACATATATACAAAGATGCTATTTACACAAATTTTACAAACATGCAAATTTTTTTAAAAATTATTTTGAAATCATGAATGGATGAATGCATGAAGTGCAAGTTTTGCAAAAGTATTTACACACATTTACACAAGATTTTTGCAAACTTTTGATTTTCAAAACATTTTGGAAAAATTTTGTACTATATACATAATTTTGATAAGAAAATATTTACACAAACTTTACACAAAAAGTTTTTGAAAACATTTTTACAAAAATAATTTGTACACAAGCTATGTATGTGCAATAAAAGAATGATTATTTACAGGAAATTTTTTTTTAATTTTTTGTGGTTTTTTTAGGGTTTTTAGCCATTTTATTTATTAACACACTCACACAAAGTACGAGTTATGGCTAAAGTATGTATGGAATATATACACACCCCCCTATACTTAGCTCGAACGATGTCCTCAGAGTCAAGAGCGATGAAGAAGACATAACTCGTGCTATGTATATGGAAGTGAAAAGGAAGGCTATATACAAAGATGAATGAATGAATAGGAAGTCAAGAGGATCTCGGCTTTTCCCCCTATACTTAGGATCAAGTAATCCTAAGTATAGCAGGCTGTATACAAAGGGAAAACCGAGTGGATAATGTACAGGGTCTACCCCCATACTTAGGGTAAAATATCCCTAAGTATAGGCAGCAAAAATAGGGGTAGAAAGAAACAAAAGAAATCTTAAAGGTCCTACATCCCCCCTATACTTAGGGTAAAGTACACCCTAAGTATAGCATAATCAAAGATGAAGAAAGGGATGTGGGACTAAAGAATGTGATGATATGGACATCTGGATCTATACAGGTCGGAGGATCAGTGATAATCAGGCGTGATATGCAATAGATGTGAGTCAAAAGACCACATCTCACACAAAGTGAATAGGGGCAACATCAACGACCCGCGGCTCATGATCTAGAAATGGCTTGAGTCGTTGGCCGTTCACTCGAAAGTTACTCTTAGAAGACAACTCGGATATGTCAATGCTACCGTTGTCGTGTACCTTTATCACCAAGTAGGGTCCCTTCCATTTGCTCTGTAGCTTCCCTGGAAATAGACGAAGCCTCGCATCAAACAGCCATACTCTCTGTCCAGGCTCAAAATGTTTGTGGCTGATGTGAGAATCATGCCACTCCTTCACTCTCTCCTTATAATGCAGGCTTTTTGAGAAGGCATTATCTCTAAGCTCCTCCAGGGCTGCTAACTCTGCCCTCCTCTGGTCTCCTACACCATCTGGATCCATAAGTATCTCAGTGACTGCCCAAAGTGACTTGTGCCTCAGCTCAACAGGTAAATGGCAAGGATTGCCATATACAAGGCGAAAGGGAGATGTGCTCAATGGTGTCTTGAAAGACATCCTATATGCCCACAAGACCGAGTCCAAAAGCTGTGACCAATCCTTTCGGTCAGGGCGGACGACTTTCTGCAAAATAGTCTTGATCTCCCTGTTCGACACCTCGGCTAGACCATTCATCTGTGGATGGTATGGAGTGGCAACTCGATGGTCTATGCCGAACTCGCTAGCAAGGGCCTTCACCTGGTCGTTGATGAAATGAGACCCCCCATCTGAAATCAATACTCGAGGTACCCCGAACCGCGTGATGATGTGCTTCCTCAAAAATCTGCAAACTGTCCTAGCATCAGCGGCTCGGGCGGGTATGGCCTCAACCCAACGACTAACATAATCTACGGCCAACAGAATTTACTCAAATCCCTGACTCTTAGGGAATTGTCCCATGAAATCGATACCCCATGCGTCAAAAACCTAACAGAAGTGGATGGGCTGCATCGGCATCATATCACGCTGTCCACAAGTGCCCATCCTCTGACAGTCAGTACACCTCTTCACGAACTCATCAGAGTCCTTGAAGAGGGTAGGCTACCACAAGCCGGATTAGAGCACTTTCTGTGCCGTTCTCCTCCCAGAATGATGTCCTCCTGCCTCAAGCTTGTGGCAGTAAGTGAGGACGCTATGGTGCTCCTCCCGAGGAATGCACCTATGCCAGACGCTATCCCCTCCTTCGTGGTAAAGGATGGAATCCTCCCAGTGGTAGGACTTGGCCTTCGCGAGGAAGGTCTCAAGCCTCTGCCTGGGCCAACCTTGTGGAACTTTCATAGCAACAAAAAATTTCACAATGTCGGCATACCACGGGAGGGAGGCGATAGCAAGGATCGCCTCATCTGGGAAGGTCTCACAAATGGGATCAATCTGCTCAGAATCCTCAGGCTGCTCTAAACGGGAGAGATGATCTGCCACCACATTCTTGATTCCAGGCTTATCCTTGATCTCAATGTCGAACTCCTGGAGTAGAAGGATCCATCTAGTCAGTCTGGACTTGGCATCCTTCTTTACCATGAGGTATCGGATGGCGGTGTGATCAGTATACAAGGTCACTCTAGATCCAATGATGTATGATCTGAACTTATCTAGGGCGAACACTACAGCTAGCATCTCCTTCTCTGTGACTGTATAATTCCGCTGGGCGGAATCCAATGTGCGGCTAGTATAGTGGATAGCAAAGGGGACTCCATCCCTCCTCTGTCCCAGCACGGCCCCTACGGCAAAATCGGAGGCATCCGTCATGATCTCGAATGGGAGAGACCAATCAGGCGGCTGGAGAACAGGAGCCTCAATAACACACTGCTTGAGAGTCTCGAAGGATGAAAGACACTTGTCATCGACAAGGAACTCGGTGTCTTTCGTCAGTAGGTCAGTCAACGGTCGGGCAATCCGGCTGAAATCATGAATAAATCATCGGTAGAAACCGACGTGCCCCAGAAATGACGTAACTGCCTCAAATTGGATGGCGGTGCGAGTTTTCTAATGACATCTACCTTGGCCGGATCAACCTTCATGCCCCTGTTGGAGATGATGTGGCCAAGCACCGTCCCTTGAGTCACCATGAAGTGACTCTTCTCCCAAGATAACACCAAGTGAATCTCTATACATCGCTGGAGTACTCGGTCTAGGCAGTCAAGACAGGAGTCGAATCTATCGCCGTAAACCGAGAAATCATCCATGAAGACCTCCAAACACTCCCCTACCATGTCCGAAAAGATCGACAGCATGCATCTCTGAAATGTTGCAGGAGCATTGCATAGCCCAAATGGCATGAGTCGGAAGGCGTATGTGCCGAAGGGACAGGTAAAGGTGGTCTTCTCCTGGTCCTCAGGAGCGATGGCCACCTGGTTGTAGCCCGAGTACCCGTCCAGAAAACAATAGTGGCTCTTCCCTGCCAGTCTCTAATGATCTGATCAATAAAGGGCATGGGGAAATGATCCTTCTTGGTGGCCTGGTTGAGTCTCCTGTAGTCAACATAGACCCGCCAAGAAGTGGGTACTCGTGTAGCAATCTCCTCTCCAGACTCGCTAATCACTGTATTGATGCTCGTCTTCTTGGGCATCACATGCAAAGGGCTGACCCACTTGGAGTTGGAGATGGGGTAGATAAAATCGGCGCTCCACCATTTCGAGATTTCCTTCATGACAACCTCTCTGCATCAGCTGAATCTGAAAATGAGAGGATGGCCTGTGCTACTGGGTCTGCCCAAACTACCTCGTCATCTGTGATCACAAAGTCACAGTCCTGATGGATGTCTAGCCCTGCCTCTGTCATCTGCTCTGTGTCTGAAGTCGTCTCTGAGCATGATCTCTCTCTGGCTCGGCTGTCCTCGACCGTCTCTATTTGTATACTTTCGCCCTCGACGCAAAAGTATACCTTCCCGCTATCATGGTCAGTCACCGCCTTGGCTATGGCCAAGAACGGACGACCAAGAATGATGGGGGTATCGGCCACTGAATCAGGGATCTCCATGTCCAACACTACGAAGTCCACGGGGAATTGCAGGCTCTGAATAGTGACGACAACGTCTCGCAACAACCCCTTCGGCCTCTTGACAAATCGATCAGCAAACTGAAGGACTGTCCTGCTCTGTCTAAGAGTGCCCAACTCGAAACGGTCGAGAAGGGCTGCCGGAAGGAGGTTGATAGACGATCCACTATCCAATAGAGTACGGTCGATCCTCTGCTCTCTAATGTGACATCTGACATAAGGGGCTCCTGAATCTGGCCTCTTGGCCGGCAGACGGTTCTGGATCGGGAAACACGTGGCTTTCGTCAGCACATGGATCTCTGAATGGTGGTTCCTCCTCTTCCTCCTGACTGTGGTCCTGTCTCTCAACAAACGCTGAAGAAGGGGAATGTGCTGCAAAGCCTCCTGAAGAGTCAGTTGTATGTGGAATCGATCTATCATCTGCTGGTTGAACTCTTCCTGGTCTCTCTTTTTTGGATTTTCTTTTTTCTTCCCCTTCCCCATCTGAAGGGCTCTAGGGAAGGGGATCACTGGGTCCTTCTCAGATGAAGGACTAGGAAAAGGTCTAGACGGCTCGACGGCCGGATCTGCACATACATCACGCACCACAGTGGGACCAGAAAAAACCAAACCTTTTCCTTTATTCACAACAGGGTTCCGAGATACATCAAAAGTAGGAAAAACTACAGATCTCTCAACAAAAACATGGGTGGCCTCAGCACCACCATCGGCTGGATCAATTGGAAGACTCGCGGCCTCAGTACCGCACTCTGGCTCGACATCAAGGGTGGCCTCAGTACCACCTCCTCCAACTGGTGAATTGGCGGCCTCAGCACCGCCTGTGGAATCAGCATTCTTGGTGGCATCAGTACCACCGTCATCATCTCTAGCGGCCTCAGTACCGCTCTCCTCCTCCTCTGGCGCTCGGGATGTCTCCTCATGATGTAGCTCAGACAAGGCGCCGCCTGCTGGCATCCTACCGCTCCTAAGTGTGACAAAATCAGTATCAAACAGATATCCAGTCATATCACCAAATGCATCACTAGGAGTGGTATACTCAGTACAAGCTACTTGCTCAGATTTCCGCTTCAGGCTGTTGGGGTTCGGCTCGATCTAGGCAGGGATGGCAACCTTCCCTTTCACTATGTCCCGCATCTCCTGGCAGAACTCGTCCATCTCTTGTCGAAAAGTATCCTGCTGGTCCGTGAGGAGGCGGGCTATATCATCCAAAGCGGGGCTCTCATGGGAGCCCGACGGGTAGCCTCTCTGGTAGTGAGGCTATTGAAACTGCTGCTAGTGCTGAGAGGGGTATGGGTGATGCTGTTGCTGCTGGTGAGGATGATCTCGCCTCCAAGACTGTCCCTGTTGATAGGGACGAGGACCAAAGGACGACTGTTGATGCTGTGGTGGGTACACTGGGGGTTGCTGCTGCGGCGGCTAGTGATCTCTCTGATGGCCGTACTGGCCACCCTGTCCTGACGGCTGCTGCTGGGGCTGGGTACCTCCGGTCCCCCAACGGAATTTGGGTGGTCTCGTCGGATACTGGGCTGGGGGCGGTCATACCAAATCCCATTGACATCCATCAACGGCTCTGCATCGTACTGGGCTGACTGGAGTACTACCAGAGGCTGATCCGATTGGTAGACTACCATCTGCAAGTCTGGAGACGGTGGTGACTGGTAGGTGGGCTGCGGCTTCTGGTACGGCTCTGCCTGTACAAGGTGAACCTATCTTGGCTGCTAGTGTGAGCTGGAGCGCTGGGACGAGCTGCTGCTGCTACCGTAATCGTCTCGCGACTGAAGACGGGGCTGGGAAGCCGCCTGTGCCTCCTGGAGACACATGAGCGGGGTCTTCATGTCGCTCAGAGTCTGTGCCATCTGCTCCATCTGAGTGATGCCCTGTCACTGTTTCTTCTCAATCAGCTCCATCCGATCCAACTTCTCGCTAATAATGCCCATGTCCGCAGCTGATGACTCTGCCTGTGCTGCTACTACTGTGGACGAACTGGAAGGACCGGCGTCTACCCGTGCTATCCTCTGGTACTGCACGGATTGTGGATGCTGGGGTCTGCCCTGAGTGTACAACCGGGCCTGGGACATCACCATGTAGTTCTCGGCCATCTCCTCGTAGATGGCCCAGACCTGGTCGTGATCCTTGGCGAAGTAAGACCCGCCACAAGAAGCGTTCACCAAGCCCTGAAGCTCTGGTGTCAGCCCGCTGAAAAAGCTCTGCACGAGGTTCGGCTTGGAAATGCCGTGGTGCGTGCATCTATCAGTCAGCTCTCTGAACCTCTCCCATGCCTCATGGAATTGCTCGTTGGGGAGCATGGAGAAGTTGCTGATCAGGGCTCTCGCGGCATTGGTCCGCCCGAGTGGATAGTACTTATGCAAGTACTCGGTGCGGAGCTGCTCGCAAGTGTAAACAAACTTCCCCAGATGCTTCAGCCAGGTGTTTGCTCTGTCTGCCAAGGAAAAGGGGAAGGCAATCATCCTGATGGTGTCCTGGTCCACCTGACGATCGTGGACAGTACTGCAGATCATCAAAAACTCCTGGAGGTGGAGATGGGGCTCCTCGGTGGCGAGCCCGTGGAAACGGGGGAGTAACTGCAAGGTGCTTGGGGGGAACTTGAAGTCCCCCATGATGGCTTGTAGCACAACCCAGTGGTGCATCAGCGTCAATCCGGGGTTGTGCAACTCCCGCATCGGTCTCGGTGGCTCTCCTGCTCCTGCCGCGGCGGTTGCCGCTGCAGCGGCGGCTGCTGCTGCATCATCTGGGATCCTCGGCCCGTCTCTCAGCTGCTCTCTCTCTACACTCATCTGCTCCATCTCTCTCCTCATATCTAGCATAAATGCTCCCTGATCCCTAAACTGCTGCTGTACCGTCTCGAGGGAGGCGATCAGGGTGGAGTTGATCGCACCCTGGTCCAGAACAAAGTGCTCGGGTTGTGGACCTCTACTGCGATCATCAGAACTGCCAGCCATGGTGTCTGCAAAATCAAATGATCCAAACTCAGGTGCTAATAAATTTGCTAATCTCTCCTCTGGCACTGGTCTCTCGGAACCGAAAGAAAGGGGGTCGAGGGGGAACATGGTGGAATCATACCCGGGTTTGGAGAGCAGGTCTCGGCTCTCGCGAACCAACCTAGATGAACGGGTAGACGCACCCGAAAGCGGTGCAGCCAGAGGCTGCCTAAGAGATCGTCTGCCCATCATCTTGATGTGGCGAGTAAGGCGGATGAGATCTGGAGAAACTATGTTCACAAGCAAACCCCAAGTTCACCAACGCAACGCGAGCTGAAGACCGTGAAGGCTCGGTCAAATTATCTTGTCAAATTTTATTTTGGTGAACAATCAAGATATCAGATCGATTACGTGACCTGCTGGGATACCCGATACCTTCCCAACCGATTGTCCCGCACAGAAGAGTCGGTAATCAGTCGAGAATGGCACCGGAGGGCTCTACCTAGTGTTCGGGTCACTCTCTTGCGCAAACAAACCAAGCAATGAGGGGGTTGCTCTCCCCAAGACAAGTTTTTTCAGTCAAGTGTCTTTTAGTGATCAATAGTTTTAGCAGTCCCAATTTTATGGTTTTTCTTTTTAATCTTTTTCAATACAAACAAAAAGGCCTAACAAATTTTTCGGTTCTCCTGGTTATTAAGTCAAAAACAGAGGGAGAAGACGAAAAATCCGATGCGCGATGAAATCAATGATGCATGCAAAGTAAGAAAGGCGTACCTGACTCCAGCACTCTACATGCAATATGATCCGCGCATGATGTAAAGACAGAAAAGTAAACTACCTATATGGTGCAGCGGGAAAAGCCGAGTCCTAAGCAGGCAACTTCTACACGACAAAACCGTCTAGCTGGTCACTCCGCCCTCGATCCTGAGAGTCCGGTCTCGGTCTACCCCTCCTCCTCCCGACAAATCGGGTTCAGGAGCAGCGCTTGGCAGGGCAAGCTGCGGCACGTAGGCTCGAAGGAAAATGAATCAGTTATTTTTATTAATGTTTTATTAGTAGGTCTAATTAACGATCTATAGGAATAGGAAATCTATTACGTGTGTGAATCCTACTAAGTACGGCACGGTCAAGCAGAAAGTCCTACTGCTAGGGGCTCGAGAAAAAAACCGCGTAAAACCTTAAATGGCAGCAAAAAACCAAAAGCTGCGAAAAAGCCGCGAAAAAGCTAAAGTGGCTAATGGGTCCCTCGAGCACACCAGTGCTCGGCGAAACAGACCCGCTAAAGAGTTCAAGTCCAGTAAGTGTCCCTGTATTATTACAACAGATAAAATGTGCTAAAATAAACCTAGCTACTCCTCTCTCACTCAGCTCCTCTCTCGCTCTCTCCTACGGCTCCGTGCAGAAGGGAGCCGCCTCCGAGTCTCGCGGATGCGCCGGCTCCTCGAAAGTTGTCGTCTCGGTCCTCGGGCCCTCGCAAGAAAGAAGACAAGTGTCACAGACCAAAATAATAATCAAATAAAGACAAAAAATATAAATAGGGGTATATGTGCAGAAATGACTAATAAAATAAACAAGCAAAAATAAAAATAAAAGAAATGAAAAGAAAAAGAAAATAAAACAAAAATAAATGAAAAAGAAAAAGCCGCGAAAAGCCACGGACTCAGAAAGAGCCGCTGAAAGCCGCGAAAAATAAAACAAAAAGAAAATGAAAAAGATAAACTACTAAGCCGTGCTCCCCGGCAATGGCGCCATTCTGATGACCACATAAAGCGACTAGGGTAAAAGGTAATCAAGGGTCGTTGTGACTCAAGTCACCAAGCGCAGTCGATCGAGAAAAATAGACCACCAAATCGGATAAAAATCGAAGAAACACAAGTAGTGGTCTCGCTATTATATTAACCTGGTATAGCGACCAGGGTCGAACACAAGGAGCACGTGATGGCCTTGCGGCCTACGAAGTAGTCTAGAAAAAAGAAATAAAATAAAAAGCAACTATTTTTGGTGGGTTTTTAATTTTTATAAATTTTTTTGGATTTTTAATTAATTGAGAAAATAAGGAAAATAATAAAACAAGCCTATTCAAGCAATTATTAAAGCACTCAAAAATCACTCAAAAATTCAAATAAAAATGTTTTTATGTATTTTATGTTTTTTACTGTTTTGGGTAAATTTTGGATTTTTATTGAATTTTCTAAAAATCAAACAAGACAGGAAAGCGAAGGTGTTGTCCAGTCAGACTTGGAGGGCCAATATAAAATAGATAAAGGCCATGTCAAGGTCTGAAGGTACTTTTCCTAGAAACTAGAAGGTATAAGGAAAATTTAGGCACTGGAATTATTGTTTTTTTTAATTAATTATTAAATTTTTTATAGGTCTTTAGGTGTTTTTCAATTTTTAAGGGTTTTATATAATGAAAAATGACCAAAATTGGTCAGAAAACCAAACAAGGAAAAATACACACTAACTAATTTTTTTATAATTTTTAGAGGTATTTTAATATTTTTTTGTTAATTTTCAAGTTAAACAGTAAAGAAAAAGAGTGTTTTTGATTTTTTAAAAATAGTAAATAAAATAAAAAAGGTCTCCAAAAATAGGAGAAAATTTTACACTATGGCAGGAGCCATGTTTCCAATTTTCATCACATTTGGAATTGGTTTGATATTTTATTAAAAATCAAAACTAAGGTACAGTGCATAGGGACCTGTACGCAAATACAAGAAGTTCCAGGGGGTCCGATGCAAAATTTCCAAGAAAACACGCGCGGGGCGCGTGACTTGGGCACTCAGGGACCTACTTGCAAAGAAAATAAGGTTCCTGGACTATTTAATAACAGGTATTAAAAGTCTAGGGGCCTTATTGTAAAATACCCACTGATTTCAACACATGTTCTAAAAAAACCACGCACAGGGGTATATATGCAATTAATAAAAACTTTCATTCCATTCAGTAACACCCTAGAACAGCAAGGCAAAACATGTAAATAACCCAGATACACACGTGTCGACGCACGTGGTCCACTACACACAAGGGCATACACGTAAATACGAGATAAGATAGGGCCCACTATGCAATTTACCTAACTGAAATAAAATAACTAAAATATTTACAGGACTGGAAATGAACAACTAAGAAACTAAGGGCCTAAGGGGATATTTACCCTTTATTAAGTAGACGGTCAGATGGGCGCCACGTGTGAAATCTGTCGGTCGGGGAAGGGTGGCGCCCTCGGTCCTGATCGAGCGGCTGGGGCCTCGCCACATGGAGGATCGGTCGGCTGGGAAGCAACGTGGGATGCCCTCGCTGATTGGACGGTCCCGATCAACCCTCCAAGGATCTGACGGTCACTGCTTCTCCATGAACGAACGGCTCAATGAAGACCTGGAGCTGGGGCTGAATCAGACGGCTACGGAGGATGGTCGAAGAACAGGGCGCCGGCGAGCTTCGTCGGACTCATGTACGCGCTAGGGTCCTCCTCGCGGGCAGCTGAAGATTGGGGAAGGATCGCCTTGGGCTCCCGCGTCGACCGGTACCCTCTGATGACTCGACAGAGCTCTGGGGAGCTAAGGCGAGTCTGGCGGAGGTCAAGCTACTGCACCTGGATGTCAAAGCCCTCAGATGGGCTCCTGGGAACCTGCAAAGATGCGCAACAGACTCGCGGGTCGAGGGCAAGTTTCCTCGACCCTGTAAGCGGGGGTGACGGTGGTCGGTGCGGCGGGGTGGTCGAGCTCCGGCGATGCGACGGCGGAGGATCTCGAAACCCCAGCTCCTGTGCGAGCTGGGTTGAATGGATGGGTGGAGAAGGTGTGCGGGAAGAAGGCGAACGTGATGGAGTGGTCCGATGATCGAGACGAAGGTGGAGATGGTCGGAATTGAAGATGAATAGCGACGGCGAGATTTGGGTGTAATGCGAAATTAAGGAAAAGGACAAAGAACTACGGCTACCTGAGCGGATGGGTCGACTGGGCGTGAGCTCTGGGAGCTCTGGGTCGTCGCCTCACGGGTCGTCGAGGCCCGAGGCTCGAGCTCTACCTTCAGGCAGAGCACGACGACGCTAAGACGCCGGATCTGAGGTCCGGGCACCCTCTCCTCTCTGCGACACGGCCAACGGCGAGCTGTCACCTCGAGGATGGCAGTGGAGGTCCTGGGATGAAGGAATGCGGAGCCAAAGATCAGGAAAATGGAGGCGGAGCTCGGCATTTATACAGCCAGGGGTCCGGCTAAAGTCGATCGGGTAGGGCAGCTCAGAGCGCGGACCCCGAGGTGGGCATCCCGGCGAGGGTGTCGGATTTGGCAAGAACAAATAGGACCCTGGGTTTGGGTGTGAGGTGATCGGATCGTGACGCTAAAATGGTGAGAAATCGGGTCGGGCATCATGGACCCGTGGGAAGTGGTCCACAGGGGGGAGTTAACCGGGGGGTCAACATCCCCGTGGACCAATGAGAATCATCCACCTGGAAATGATTTGGAAATTAATTTAAAAATAGCAAATGGCCGAATTAAAGGAAACTTAAAACATGAAAAATATTTGTTTTAATTTTTCCTATTTTTTGGTGATTTGTAATTAATTTTTCAAAATAAAAATAAGGTATTTACATAATAGAGCTATATATAGGTGTATATATATAATATAGGTTTTTTATTTTATATTTTTAATTAGTTATTTTTATACATTTTTATCCCCATTTTATATTTTATTTATTTATAGCATAAAATTAGTAATAAAAAGATATTTTTATTTTATTTTTGTTATTTATATACAAGGGTGAAATAAATAGATATATTCATCTATATACATGGTATATGTACAATGTTATTTTTGGTTTTTAATTTTGTTCTTTCTTTTTTGTTTTTGTTTTTATGGTTTTTATTTTATTTATTTACAACATAAAAGATAGAGTATATACAAATTTTATGGAAATTAATTTATTTATTTATAAGGTGAAATAAATATAGATAAGGGGACTATGTACATGATGAATATGTACAAGGTAGGTGATTTTTATCTTTTTTTTATTTTTCAATTTTTGTTTTGATTTTGTATTTATAAATATTTACAAATATGTACAAGCCACTTTTATTCTATTTTTAGAGGAAAATATATTTATTGTATTTACAGGGATATTTACACACATGAGCACCCTATCTCTCTCTACTTTATATTTTATGCGGTCAGGCCCATGCTGAGCCCTCCCTTGGGATTAGGTTGCTCAATATTTATTCTAAATATTTTCCTCTTTTTCTTTTTAATCTTTATTCTTTTATTTTTGCACAAAAACATGCTAATTATTACTTTTTACGCCATGCATACTTTTGGTAATTATTGGTATTTACAAACATATACATGCATTTGCAAAGGTTTTTGTAGCTAAAATATAAGAATAAAGAGTGATGAATGTGTATTCATCACCCCCCTATACTTAACTTTGCTAGTCCCGTAGCAAACACTTATTTGCAAAAGAGAAAGAAAAAGAGGAGAATGCACAAGGATCAAGGTTGAATATTAAACTTGCCTTCATTAAATTGAATTATGGAGCCCGATCAGATCTTTGGATTATTAATGTGTTGGAACCTTATTTGGACTTAAGCTTAAAACTCAACAGCCTCTATGTTCCACCAGTCTATAATCAAGACTCCTCAATAATCCAGATCAGAACAAGTCATCAAACACAAACCCTGAAGACCATGAATCTTTCCTTGTACTATAAATGTGAGGTATAAGCTCTCCACCTCAGAAATGGCAACTTGACAATCCTCCCCAACATGGTAACTCTATGACCCCAATCTGGCCACTCTTTCCTCAAGGAGCGGGGTATTCCCTTCTAAGTTCAAGTTCAACCGGCTCAAGAAGAGGAGGAAGAAGAGAATGGACCATGGCCAGTGTAGCCATGTATCCTTGGGAGCTCGACCAGTGTATCCAAGTCTCCCTGCTGCAAGCTACATAAGGTGGATCATGAATCTCAAGCTTTGCTTATTGCACTATATACATACTCTGGTGGGATTATCATTTTCTATCAAACCCACCACTTTTTTGGAGTTATTTTCTTTTTGCATTTTTTTTCAAGTGCAACTGTACAACATATACATGTGCAGCATATATAAAAGGAGTTTTTCCTCTTGATCCAGTAGACTATCCTTATTTTGAAGCTTTATTGCAACCCACAACTCCTGTCTTTAGACCTCATGGCAACTAGACCAAGTTGAGACGCACTTCCTTCACTAAAAGAAGAAGAGAGGTTCCGCCTAGAAGTACTACACTCATATGCTACCCCAAGTCAAGGAAGACTGCCTCCTCACCACCTCATCCGTAGAGAGCTATGTGCTAAGTGCTGGTGTCCAAGTAAAGCCATTGTCCCTATGAGCCATGTGTTGTTGTTAAATGCTCTACTTAGGCTCATTGAGATGACATGTGATCATAGCCTAGTGGACTCAAAGAATTAAGTCACCATGGACCTGAAAAGCCTTAACCCTAAGCCCTATAAGGTTCCTCTTATAAATTAGGTGGATTAAGATCTTAATCAAGCTCCATTTCCCAATTTAATTCCAGGCTAGTTTAAATGTCAACTATCATCAAAAAAACTATATACATATATACAAAGATGCTATTTACACAAATTTTACAAACATGCAAAATTTTTTAAAAAATATTTTGAAATCATGAATGGATGAATGCATGAAGTGCAAGTTTTGCAAAAGTATTTACACACATTTACACAAGATTTTTGCAAACTTTTGATTTTCAAAACATTTTGGAAAAATTTTGTACCATATACATAATTTTGATAAGAAAATATTTACACAAACTTTACACAAAAAGTTTTTGAAAACATTTTTACAAAAATAATTTGTACACTAGCTATGTGTGTGCAATAAAAGGATGATTATTTACAGGAAAATTTTTTTTATTTTTTGTGGTTTTTTAGGGTTTTTAGCCATTTTATTTATTAACACACTCACACAAAGTACGAGTTATGGCTAAAGTATGTATGGAATATATACACACCCCCCTATACTTAGCTCGAACGATGTCCTCAAAGTCAAGAGCGATGAAGAAGACATAACTCGTGCTATGTATAGGGAAGTGAAAAGGAAGGCTATATACAAAGATGAATGAATGAATAGGAAGTCAAGAGGATCTCGGCTTTTCCCCCTATACTTAGGATCAAGTAATCCTAAGTATAGTAGACTGTATACAAAGGGAATACCGAGTGGAGAATGTACAGGGTCTACCCCCCTATACTTAGGGTAAAATATCCCTAAGTATAGGCAGCAAAAACAGGGGTAGAAAGAAACAAAAGAAATCTCAAAGGTCCTACATCCCCCCTATACTTAGGGTAAAGTACACCCTAAGTATAGCATAATCAAAGATGAAGAAAGGGATGTGGGACTAAAGAATGTGATGATATGGACATCTGGATCTATACAGGTCGTAGGATCAGTGATAATCAGGCGTGAGATGCAATAGATGTGAGTCAAAAGACCACATCTCACGCAAAGTGAATAGGGGCAACATCAACGACCCGCGGCTCATGATTTAGAAATGGCTTGAGCCGCTGGCCGTTCACTCGAAAGGTACTCTCAGAAGACAACTCAGATATGTCAATGCTACCTTTGTCGTGTACCTTTCACACCGAGTAGGGTCCCTTCCATTTGCTCTGTAGCTTCCCTGGAAATAGACGAAGCCTCACATCAAACAGCCATACTCTCTGTCCAGGCTCAAAATGTTTGTGGTTGATGTGAGAATCATGCCACTCCTTCACGCTCTCCTCATAATGCAGGTTGTTTGAGAAGGCAGTATCTCTAAGCTCCTCCAGGGCTGCTAACTCTGCCCTCCTCTGGTCTCCTACACCATCTGGATCCATAAGTATCTCAGTGACTGCCCAAAGTGACTTGTATCTCAGCTCAACAGGTAAATGGCACGGCTTGCCATATACGAGGCGAAAGGGAGATGTGCCCGATGGTGTCTTGAAAGACGTCCTCAATGCCCACAAGACCGAGTCCAAAAGCTATGACCAATCCTTTCGGTCAGGGCAGACGACTTTCTGTAAAATAGTTTTGATCTCCCTGTTCGACACCTCGGCTAGACCATTCGTCTGTGGATGGTATGGAGTGGCAACTCGATGGTCTATGCTGAACTCGCTAGCAAGGGCCTTTACCTGGTCGTTGATGAAATGAGACCTCCCATCTGAAATCAATACTCGAGGTACCCCGAACCGCGTGATGATGTGCTTCCTCAAAAATCTGCAAACTGTCCTAGCATCAGCGGCTCGGGCGGGGATGGCCTCAACCCAACGACTAACATAATCTACGGCCAACAGAATGTACTTAAATCCCTGACTCTTAGGGAATGGACCCATGAAATCGATGCCCCATGCATCAAAAACCTCACAGAAGTGGATGGGCTGCATCGGCATCATATCACATTGTCCACAAGTCCCATCCTCTGACAGTCAGAACACCTCTTCACGAACTCATCAGAGTCCTTGAAGAGGGTAGGCCACCACAAGCCAGATTGGAGCACTTTCTGTGTCGTTCTCCTCCCAGAATGATGTCCTCCTGCCTCAAGTTTGTGGCAGTTAGTGAGGACGCTATGGTGCTCCTCCTGAGGAATGCACCTACGCCAGAATCTATCCCCTCCTTCGTGGTAAAGGATGGAATCCTCCCAGTGGTAGGACTTGGCCTTCGCGAGGAAGGTCTCAAGCCTCTGCCTGGGCCAACCTTGTGGAACTTTCTTAACAACAAGAAAGTTCACAATGTCGGCATACCACGGGAGGGAGGCGATAGCAAGGATCGCCTCATCTGGGAAGGTCTCACAAATGGGATCAATCTGCTCAGAATCCTCAGGCTACTCTAAATGGGAGAGATGATCCGCCACCACATTCTTGACTCCAGGCTTATCCTTGATCTCAATGTCGAACTCCTGGAGTAGAAGGATCCATCTAGTCAGTCTGGCCTTGGCATCCTTCTTTGCCATGAGGTATCGGATGGCGGTGTGATCAGTATACAAGGTCACTCCAGATCCAATGATGTAAGATCTGAACTTATCTAGGGCGAACACTACGGCTAGCATCTCCTTCTCTGTGAGTGTATAATTCCGCTGGGCGGAATCCAATGTGCGGCTAGCGTAGTGGATAGCAAAGGGGACTCCATCCCTCCTCTGTCCCAGCACGGCCCCTACGGCAAAATCGGAGGCATCTGTCATGATCTCGAATGGGAGAGACCAATCAGGCGGCTGGAGAACAGGAGCCTCAATAACACACTGCTTGAGAGTCTCGAAGGATGAAAGACACTTGTCATCGACAAGGAACTCGGTGTCTTTCGTCAGTAGGTCAATCAACGGTCGGGCAATCCGGCTAAAATCATGAATAAATTGTCGGTAGAAACCGATGTGCCCCAGAAATGACCGTAACTGCCTCAAATTGGACGGCGGTGTGAGTTTTCTATGGCATCTACCTTGGCCGGATCAACCTCCATGCCCCTATTGGAGATGATGTGGCCAAGCACCGTCCCTTGAGTCACCATGAAGTGACTCTTCTCCCAAGATAGCACAAAGTGAACCTCTATACATCGCTGGAGTACTCGGTCTAGGCAGTCAAGACAGGAGTCGAATCCGTCGCTGTAAACTGAGAAATCATCCATGAAGACCTCCAAAAACTCCCCTACCGTGTCCGAAAAGATCGACAGCATGCATCTGTGAAAAGTTGCAGGAGCATTGCATAGCCCAAATGGCATGCGTCGGAAGGCGTATGTACCGAAGGGACAGGTAAAGGTGGTCTTCTCCTGGTCCTCAGGAGCGATGGCCACCTGGTTGTAGCCCGAGTACCCATCCAGAAAACAATAGTGGCTCTTCCCTGCCAGTCTCTCAATGATCTGATCAATAAAGGGCAGGGGGAAATGATCCTTCTTGGTGGCCTGGTTGAGTCTCTTGTAGTCAACACAGACCCGCCAAGAAGTGGGTACTCGTGTAGCAATCTCCTCTCCAGACTCGCTAATCACTGTAGTGATGCCCGTCTTCTTGGGCACCACATGAAAAGGGCTGACCCACTTGAAGTCAGAGATGGGGTAGATAAAATCGGCGCTCCACCATTTCGATATTTCCTTCATGATAACCTCTCTCAGATTTGGGTTCAGCTGTCGCTGGAACTCACGCGACGGCTTCACCTCATCCTCGAGATAGATATGGTGGGAGCACAGGGCCGGACTTATCCCCTGGAGATCTGCTACGCTCCATCCGATTGCCATGCGGTTCTTTTCAAGAACCCCCATCAAATGGGATTCTTGCTCTCCAGTCAGATCGGCGGAGATGATGACTGGGTACATCTCAGGCTCACCCGTAAGGAATCGATACTTCAGCGAAGTAGGGAGCGGCTTCTGCTCTGGACAGCTGGGTGCTGGTGGATCTGGCATCTGAAAAGTCTGCGTGAACGCTGCCAAATCTGTATGGGAGAACTGAAACTGTCTCTCAATCTCAGAAACTGGAGAAGGCTGCCCTGACGGACTGTCTCTGCTCTGCTTGGCATCTACCTCCTCCTTAGCTGTAGGCTCAGTGGGAATTAGGTCTGGCATGTAATCATCACAATCTGCCCAATCAAACTCTGATTCCGAGGGATCTGCATCACACAAGGTGGCATCAGTACCACCATCATCACAAAAATCCGTGTCGCGGTCAAGAACCGGCTCTGCTGCCTCTAAAGTATCATGGCCTAGGAATGTGCTCTCCAGGCTCTCCTCTGTTGTCATCTCTGCATCAGCTGAATCTGAAAATGAGAGGATGGCCTGTGCTGCTGGGTCTGCCCAAACTGCCTCGTCATCTGTGATCACAAAGTCACAGTCCTGATGGATGTCTAGCCCTGCCTCTGTCATCTTCTCTGTGTCTGAAGTCGTCTCTGAGCATGATCTCTCTCTGGCTCGGCTGTCCTCGACCTTCTCTATTTGTATACTTTCACCCTCGACGCGAAAGTTTACCTTCCCGCTATCATGGTCAGTCATCGCCTTGTCTATGGCCAAGAACGAACGACCGAGAATGATGGGGGTATCGGTCACTGAATCAGGGATCTCCATGTCCAACACTACAAAGTCCACGGGGAATTGCAGGCCCTGAATAGTGACGACAACATCTTGCAACAATACCTTCGGCCTCTTGACAGATCGATCAGCAAACTGAAGGACTGTCCTGCTCTGTCTAAGAGTGCCCAACTCGAAACGGTCGAGAAGGGCTGCCGGAAGGAGGTTGATAGACGATCCGCTATCCAATAGAGTACGGTCGAACCTCTGCTCTCTAATGTGACATCTGACATAAGGGGCTCCTGAATCTGGCCTCTTGGCCGGCAGACGGTTCTGGATTGCGAAACACGTGGCTTTCGTCAGCACATGGATCTCTGAATGGTGGTTCCTCCTCTTCCTCCTGACTGTGGTCCTGTCTCTCAACGAACGCTGAAGAAGGGGAATGTGCTGCAAAGCCTCCTGAAGAGTCAGTTGTATGTGTAATCGATCTATCATCTGCTGGCTGAACTCTTCCTAGTCTCTCTTTTTTGGATTTTCTTTTTTCTTCCTCTTCCCCATCTGAAGGGCTCTAGGGAAGGGGATCACTGGATCCTTCTCAAATGAAGGACTAGGAAAAGTTCTAGACGGCTCGACGGCCGGATCCGCACAAACATCACGCACCACAGTGGTACCAGAAAAAACCAAACCTTTTCCTTTATTCACAACAGGGTTCCAAGATACATCAGAAGTAGGAAAAACTACAGGTCTCTCAACAAAAACATGGGTGTCCTCAGCACCACCATCGGTTAGATCAACTGGAAGACTCGCGGCCTCAGTAACGCGCTCTAGCTCGGCATCAAGGGTGGCCTCAGTACGACCTCCTCCAACTGGTGAATTGGCGGCCTCAGCACCGCCTGTGGAATCAGCATTCTTGGTGGCATCAGTACCACCGTCATCATCTCTAGCGGCCTCAGTACCGCTCTCCTCCTCCTCTGGCCCTCGGGATGTCTCCTCATGATGTAGCTCAGACGAGGTGCCGCCTGCTGACATCCTACCGCTCCTAAGTGTGACAAAATCAGTATCAAACAGATATCCAGTCATATCACCAAATGCATCACTAGGAGTGGTATACTCAGTACAAGCTACCTGCTCAGATTTCCGCTTCAGGCTGTTGGGGTTCAGCTCGATCTGGGCAGGGATGGCGGCCTTCCCTCTCACTATGTCCCGCATCTCCTGGCGGAACTCGTCCATCTCCCATCGAAAAGTAGCCTGCTGGTCCGTGAGGAGGCGGGCTATATCATCCAAGGCGGGGCTCTCATGGGAGCCCGACGGGTAGCCTCTCTGGTAGTGAGGCTGTTGGAACTGCTGCTGGTGCTGAGAGGGGTATGGGTGATGTTGTTGCTGCTGCTGGTGAGGCTGATCTCGCCTCCAAGACTGTCCCTACTGATAGGGACGAGAACCATAGGACGACTGCTGCTGCTGTGGTGGGTACACTGGGGGCTGCTGCGGCTGGTGATCTCTCTGATGGTTGTACTGGCCACCCTGTCCTGACGGCTGCTGCTGGGGCTGGGTACCTCCGATCCCCCAACGGAATCCGGGATGGTCTCGTCGGATACCGGGCTTGGGGCGGTCATACCAAATCCCGTTGACATCCATCAACGGCTCTGCATCGTACTGGGCTGGCGGGAGTACTGCCAGAGGCTGATCCGGATGGTAGACCACCATCTGCAAGTCTGGAGACGGTGGTGATTGGTAGGTGGGCTACGGCTGCTGGTACGGCTCCGCCTGCTGGTACGGCTCCGCCTGTACAAGGTGAACCTTTCTAGGCTGCTGGTGTGAGCTGGAGCGCTGGGACGAGATGCTGCTGCTGCCGTGATCGCCTCGCGACTGAAGACGGGGCTGGGAAGCCGTCTGTGCCTCCTGGAGACACATGAGCTGGGTCTTCATGTCGCTCAGAGTCTGTGCCATCTGCTCCATCTGAGTGATGCCCTGGCACTGCTTCTTCTCAATCAGATCCATCTGATCTAACTTCTCGCTAATAATGCCCATGTCTGCAGCTGATGACTCTGCATGTGATGTTGCTACTGCAGACGAACTAGAAGGATCGGTGTCTACCCGTGCTATCCTCTAGTAATGCACGGGTTGTGGCTGCTGGGGTCTGCCCTGAGTGTACAACCGGGTCTGGGACATCACCATGTAGTTCTCGGTCATCTCCTCGTAGATGGCCCAGACCTGGTCGTGATCCTTGGCGAAGTAAGACCCGCCACAAGAAGCGTTCACCAAGCCCTGAAGCTCTGGTGTCAGCCCGCTGAAAAAGCTCTGCACGAGGTTCGGCTTGGAAATGTCGTGGTGCGGGAATCTATCAGTCAGCTCTCTGAACCTCTCCCATGCCTCATGGAATTGCTCGTTGGGGAGCATGGAGAAGTTGCTGATCAGGGCTCTCACGGCATTGGTCCGCCCGAGTGGATAGTACTTGTGCAAGTACTCGGTGCAGAGCTGCTCCCAAGTGTAAACAAACTTCCCCAGATGCTTCAGCCAGGTGGCTGCTCTGTCTGCCAAGGAAAAGGGGAAGGCAATCATCCTGATGGTGTCCTGATCCACCTGACGATCGTGGACAGTACTGCAAATCATCAAAAACTCCTGGAGGTGGAGATGGGGCTCCTCGGTGGCGAGCCCATGGAAACGGGGGAGTAACTGCAAGGTGTTCGGTGGGAACTTGAAGTCCTCCACGATGGCTGGTAGCACAACCCAATGGTGCATCAGTGTCGATCCGGGGTTGTGCAACTCCCGCATCGGTCTCGGTGGCTCTCCTGCTCCTACCGCGGCAGCTGCCGCTGCTGCAGCTGCTGCGGCTGCTGCTGCATCATCTGGGATCCTCAGCCCGTCTCTCTGCTGCTCTCTCACTGCTCTCATCTGCTCCATCTCTCTCCTCATATCTAGCATAAACGCTCCCTGATCCCTCAACTACTGTTGTACCGTCTCGAGGGAGGCGATCAGGGTGGAGTTGATCGTACCCTGGTCCAGAACAAAGTGCTCGGGCTGTGGACCTCTACTACGATCATCAGAACTACCGACCATGGTCTCTGCAAAATCAAATGATCCAAACTCAGGTGCCGATAAATCTGCTAATCTCTCCTCTGGCACTGGTCTCTCGGAACCGAAAGAAAGGGGGTTGAGGGGGAACATGGTGGAATCATACTCGGGTTCGGAGAGCGGGTCTCGGCTCTCGTGAACCAACCTAGATGAACGGGTAGACATGCCCGAAAGCGGTGCAGCCAGAGGCTGCCTAAGAGATCGTCTGCCCATCATCGATGTGGCGAGTAAGGCAGATGAGATCTGGAGAAACTACGATCACAAGCAAACCCCAAGTTCACCAACACAACGCGAGCTGAAGACCGTGAAGGCTCGGTCAAATTATCTTGTCAAATTTTATTTTGGTGAACAATCAAGATATCAGAGCGATTACATGACCTGTTGGGATACCCGATACCTTCCCAACCGACTGTCCCACACAGAAGAGTCGGTAATCAGTCGAGAATGGCACTGGAGGGCTCTACCTAGTGTTCGGGTAACTCTCTCGCGCAATCAAACCAAGCAATGAGGGGGTTGCTCTCCCCAAGATAAGTTTTTTTAGTGAAGTGTCTTCTAGTGATCAATAGTTTTAGCAGTCCCAATTTTATGGTTTTTCTTTTTAATCTTTTTCAATACAAACAAAGAGGCCTAACGAATTTTTCGGTTCTCCTGGTTATTAAGTCAAAAACAGAGGGAGAAGATGAAAAAGCCGATGCGCGATGAAATCAATGATGCTTGCAAAGTAAGAAAGGCGTACCTGACTCCAGCACTCTACATGCAATATGATCCGCGCATAATGTAAAGACAGAAAAGTAAACTACCTATATGGTGCAACGGGAAAAGCCGAGTCCTAAGCAGGCAACTTCTACACGACATAACTGTCTAGCTGGTCACTCCGCCCTCGATCCTGAGAGTCCGATCTCGGTCTACCCCTCCTCCTCCTGACAAATCGGGTTCAGGAGCAGCGCTTGGCAGGGTAGGTTGTGGCACGTAGGCTCGAAGGAAAATGAATCAGTTATTTTTATTAATGTTTTATTAGTAGGTCCAATTAACGATCTATAGGAACATGCAATCTATTAGGTGTGTGGATCCTACTAAGTACGGCACAGTCAAGCAGAAAGTCCTACTGCTAGGGGCTCAAGAAAAAACCGCGTAAAACCGTAAAAGGCAGCGAAAAACTAAAAGCCGCGAAAAAGACGTGAAAAAGCTAAAGTAGCTAATGGGTCCCCCGAGCACACCGGTGCTCGACGAAACAGACCCGCTAAAGAGTTCAAGTCCAGTAAGTGTCCCTGTATTATTACAACAGATAAAAAGTGCTAAAATAAACCTAGCTACTCCTCTCTCACTCAGCTCCTCTCTCGCTCTCTCCTGCAGCTCCGTGTAGAAGGGAGCCGCCTCCGAGTCTCGCGGTTGCGCCGGCTCCTCGAAAGTCACCGCCTCGATCCTCGGGCCCTCGCAAGAAAGAAGACAAGTGTCACAGACTAAAATAATAATCAAATAAAGACAGAAAATATAAACAGGGGTATATGTGCAGAAATGACTAATAAAATAAACAAGCAAAAATAAAAATAAAAGAAAAGAAAAGAAAAAGAAAATAAAACAAAAATAAATGAAAAATAAAAAGCTGCGAAAAGCCGCGGACTTCGAAAGAGCCGCGGAATGCCGCGAAAAATAAAACAAAAAGAAAATGAAAAAGAAAAACTACTAAGTCGTTCTCCCCGGCAACGGTGCCATTCTGATGACCACGCAAAGCAACTAGGGTAAAAGGTAATCAAGGGTTGTTGTGACCCAAGTCACCAAGCGCAGTCGATCGAGAAAAATAGACCACCAAATCGGATAAAAATCGAAGAAACATAAATAGTGGTCTCGCTATTATATTAACTTGGTATAGCGACCAGGGTCGAACACAAGGAGCACGTGATGGCCTTGCGGCCTATGAAGTAGTCTAGAAAAAAGAAATAAAATAAAAAGCAACTATTTTTGGTGGGTTTTTAATTTTTATAAATTTTTTTGGATTTTTAATTAATTGAGAAAATAAGGAAAATAATAAAATAAGCCTATTCAAGCAATTTTTAAAGCACTCAAAAATCACTCAAAAATTCAAATAAAAAAATTTTTATGTATTTTATGTTTTTTACTGTTTTGGATAATTTTTTGGATTTTTTGGATTTTTATTGAATTTTCTAAAAATCAAAAAAGACAGAAAAATGAAGGTGTTGTCCAGTCAGACTTGGAGGGCCAATATAAAATAGATAAAGGCCCTATCAAGGTCTGAAGGTAATTTTCCTAGAAACTAGAAGGTATAAGGAAAATTTAGGCACTGGAATTATTGTTTTTTTCTATTTTTTAATTAATTATTAGAATTTTTATAGGTTTTTAGGTGTTTTTCAATTTTAAGGGTTTTATATAATGAAAAATGACCAAAATTGGTCAGAAAATCAAACAAGGCAAAATACACACTAACTAATTTTTTTATAATTTTTAGAGGTATTTTAATATTTTTTTGTTAATTTTCAAGTTAGACAGTAAAGAAAAAGAGTTTTTTTATTTTTTAAAAATAGTAAATAAAATCAAAAATGTCTCCAAAAAGAGGAGAAAATTTTACACTATGGCAGGAGCCATGTGTCCAATTTTCATCACATTTGGATTTGGTTTGATATTTTATTAAAAATCAAAACTAAGGTATAGTGCACATGGACCTATACGCAAATACAAGAAGTTTCAGGGGGTCCGGTGCAAAATTTCCAGGAAAACGCGTGCGGGGCGTGTGACTTGGGCACTCAGGGACCTACTTGAAAAGAAAATAAGGTTCCTGGACTATTTAATAACAGGTATTAAAAGTCCAGGGGCCTTATTGTAAAATACCCACTAATTTCAACCCATGTTCTAAAAAAAACCACGCACAGGGGTATATATGCAATTAATAAAAACTTTCATTCCATTCAGTAACACCCTAGAACAGCAAGGCGAAACATGTAAATAACCCAGATACGCACGTGTCGACGCACGTGGTCCACTACACACAGGGGCATACACGTAAATACCAGATAAGACAGGGTCCACTATGCAATTTACCTAACTGAAATAAAATAACTAAAATATTTACAGGACTGGAAATGAACAACTAAGAAACTAAGGGCCTAAGGGGATATTTTCCCTTTATTAAGTAGACGGTCAGATGGGCGCCACGTGTGAAATCTGTCGGTCGGGGAAGGGTGGCGCCCTCGGTCCTGATCGAGCGGTTGGGGCCTCGCCACGTGGAGGATCGGTCGACTGGGGAGCAACGTGGGATGCCCTCGCTAATCGGACGATCCCGATCAACCCTCTAAGGATCTGACGGTCACTACTCCATGAACGAACGGCTCGATGAAGACCTGGAGCTGGGGCTAAATCGGACGGCTGCGGAGGATGGTCGAAGAACAAGGCACCGGCGAGCTTCGCCGGGCTCGTGTACGCGCTAGGGTCCTCCTCGCGGGCAGCTGAAGATTGGGGAAGGATCGCCTTGGGCTCCCGCGTCGACTTGTACCCTTCGATGACTCGACGGAGCTCTGGGGAGCTAAGGCGAGTCTGGCGGAGGTCAAGCTGCTGCACCTGGATGTCAAAGCCCTCAGATGGGCTCCTGGGAACCTGCAAAGATGCGCAACAGACTTGCGGGTCGAGGGCAAGTTGCCTCGACCCTGTAAGCGGGGGTGACGGTGGTCAGTGCAGCGGGGTGGTCGAGCTCCGGCGATGCGACGGCGGAGGAGCTCGAAACCCCAGCTCCTGTGCGAGCTGGGTTGAATGGATGGGTGGAGAAAGTGCGCGGGAAGAAGGCGAACATGATGGAGTGGTCCGATGATAGAGACGAAGGCGGAGATGGTCGGAATTGAAGATGATTGGCGACGGCGAGATTTGGGCGTAATGCGAAATTAAAGAAAAGGACAAAGAACTACGGCTACCTGAGCGGATGGGTCGACTGGGCGTGAGCTCTGGGAGCTCTGGGTCGTTGCCTCGCGGGTCGTCGTGGCCCGAGGCTCGAGCTCTACCTTCAGGCGGAGCACGGCGGCGCTAAGACGCCGGATCTGAGTTCCAGGCACCCTCTCCTCTCTGCGACACGGCCAACGGCGAGCTGTCACCTCGAGGATGGCAGTGGAGGTCTAGGATGAAGGAATGGGGAGCCAAAGATCGGGAAAATGGAGGCGGAGCTCGGCATTTATACAGACAGGGGTCCGGCTAAAGTCGATCGGGTAGGGCACCTCAGAGCGCGGACCCCGAGGCGGGCATCTCGGCGAGGGTGTCGGATCTGGCAAGAACAAATAGGACCCTGGATTTGGGTGTGAGGTGATCGGGTCGTGACGCTAAAATGGTGAGAAATCGGGTCGGGCGTCACGAACCCGTGGGAAGTGGTCCACAGGGGGGAGTTGACCGGGGGGTCAACATCCCCGTGGACCAATGAGAATCAGCCACCTGGAAATGATTTGGAAATTAATTTAAAAATAACAAATGGCCGAATTAAAGAAAACTTAAAACATGAAAAATATTTGTTTTAATTTTTTCTATTTTTTGGTGATTTATAATTAATTTTTCAAAATAAAAATAAGGTATTTACATAATAGAGCTATATATAGGTATATATACAATATAGGTTTTTGATTTTTGATTTTTAATTAGTTATTTTTATATATTTTTATCCCCCATTTCATATTTTATTTATTTATAGAATAAAATTAGGAATAAAAAGATATTTTTATTTTATTTTTGTTATTTATATACAAGGATGAAATAAATAGATATATTCATCTATATACATGGTATATGTACAATGTTATTTTGGGTTTTTAATTTTGTTCTTTTTATTTTGTTATTGTTTTTATGGTTTTTATTTTATTTATTTACACCATAAAAGATAGAGTATATACAAATTTTATGGAAATTAATTTATTTATTTGTAAGGTGAAATAAATATAGATAAGGGGACTATGTACATGATGAATATGTACAAGGTAGGTGATTTTTATCTTTTTTTTTAATTTTTCAATTTTTGTTTTGATTTTGTATTTATAAATATTTACAAATATGTACAAGCCACTTTTATTCTATTTTTATAGGAAAATATATTTATTGTATTTATAGGGATATTTACACACATGAGCACCCTATCTCTCTCTACTTTGGATTTTATGCGGTCAGGCCAATGCTGAGCCCTCCCTTGGGATTAGGTTGCTCAATATTTATTCTAAATATTTCCCTCTTTTTCTTTTTAATCTTTATTCTTTTATTTTTGCACAAAAACATGCTAATTATTACTTTTTACACCATGCATGCTTTTGGTAATTATTGGTATTTACAAACATATACATGCATTTGCAAAGGTTTTTGTAGCTAAAATATAAGAATAAAGAGTGATGAATGAGTATTCATCACGGCACAGGTCCGAGAATATGGGATCGGGCAGGGTTCCGTGAAGCATGAATCCCTAGACGGATGCTCAGGCGAGGGTCTCGGATGTGCCAGGATCAAATGGAGCCCAGGGTTTGGATATTTGGAGCTCGGATCGCATCAGCAAAAATCGGAGAAATTGGGTCGGACACAAGATCCGCGGGCAAAAGTCGTCCAGGGGGGAAGTTGACCGGAGGTCAACATTCCCCCGTGGACCAATGGGAGGCCTCCATTTGTTAATTATTTAGAAATTCAAAATAAAATAATAAATGCTTTTATTTGGAAAAACTTAAAATATGAAAAATGTTTTTTATTTTCAAATTAATTTTTAGTGATTTTTATTTATTTTTTGAAAAATAAATAACGTATTTACATTATATTATTATATATAGGTATATACATATATATATTTTTTTTTATTTTTAATTGTTTATTTTTATACAATTATTCCTATTTTATATTTTATTTATTTATAACATAAAATTTGGAATAAAAAGGTATTTTTATTTTATTATTATTATTTATTTACATTAGTTAAATATATAGGTATATACATATTTACATGGTATGTATACAAGGTGGGAATTGATTATTTTTTTATTAATTTTCTTTTTATTTTATTTTAATTTTTCTGATTTTTATTTTATTTATTTACATCATGAAATATGGAAGATAGAAATATTTTATTAGATTTTTATTAATTATTTACAAGGGGAAAATAAATAGATAAGGTAGTCTATATACACAGATGCAAAGGATTTTATTTATTTTCATTTTTCCCATTTTATTTTAGTTTTATTTTTATGAATATGTACAAATTAATAAACACACATTTTTATCTTTATTATAAAGAGGAAAATAATTTTATTTATAAACATAGGTATATGTACAGAGATGATTGACCCTATCTCCCTCTACTTGGTTCTTTTGCGGTCAGGCCCATGCCGAGCCCTCCCTTGGGATTAGGTCGCTCAATATTTATTCTAAATATCTCCCTCTTTTTCTTTTATTTCTTTATTCTTTTATTTATGCACAAAAACATGCTAATTATTGTAATTTACACAATGCATACCTATTGATAATTTATGCTATTTACATGAAAATACATGGTGTTTTGCATGGGTTTTTAGCTAAAATAAAAGAATAAAGAGTGATGAATGGGTATTCATCACTACCTTCATTAAATAGACAATTAAATTTTATGAACAAGAAATGAAAGTTTGATTAATTTTGAGTATGTGTGGAGGAGATAAAGGTTTGGGAAGTTTTCTTTGCGGCCTTTTGTTCTGTGTTCCAGGTGTATTATGTATTATTTTAATGTGAAATCAATTTTGTGTTTTCTTTCTATTTTTATATACAATTTTCATATTGAGGTTTTTATTATTTGAGGTACAAAAAGAGGAAAATAAAATAGGTTCCAAAATCCTATTTATTGAGTAAAAGAAATATTGTTTTTAATGTATTATCTATATAGTTGCCCTGCCCTATCTCCTCTATTTTATTTCTTGTCGACCAAAGTCATCATGATGACTGGGTATCAGGATATAGGGTCATTCATTGTTTTTGATATTGCATTCATTTTTCTTTTCTTTCCTTTATTCTTTTATTTTGGAATTCAATATCTGAATTTATATAGTGTTTATATGTCAATTATTGAGTTTTATTTTGTACAAATTAATGATATATACATACATTTAGCTAGGGATTTAAGGCCAAAATGAAAGAATAAAGGTGATGAAATGTAGATTCATCACCTCCTATACTTGCCTTTTGCTAGTTCCTCGCAAACACTTATGACAATGAGTGCGAAAAGGGAAAATAAAGAAAATAACTTAGAATAATTTTTTACTATTAAACTTGTCTTTATAAAACTTAAGTTTGGAGCTCAGTTAAGACCTTTGGATTCTTAATGTGTTTGGAACCACATTAGGGTTAGGTATTGTGACACAACATCCCTTAGGTTCCATAATCCTCTATCCAGTTCAATTGGTTAGAACAATCCTTTAAATCGCACACTCTCGCAACCTTGAAATGATGTGTGGATTGTGTTAGCTTTTCTCAAACAAACAATTGAACTATCAAGTGGTCTCCTCCTCTGGCAACTCGTCCTCTGGAAGATGGATATTTCCTTCTAATTTCATGTGCATGCTAGTTCACAACCAAAGAGGGGAGAAGCTAGAAGAATGAGAAAAGAAGTGGAAATGAACCAATGTAGTCGCATTTCCTTGTGAAGTTCAGTTAGTGAAACCTAGTCTTCACCAAGAAGAAGGCTTTTTTTTGGAAGCTCGAAATTTTTAGAATTTTGGGTGTAGGCATCTTTTTCGATATTTTATTGATTTGCATTGCTCTGCATTCTTGTTTTGCCCCGAAAGAGATAGAATCTTTTGGTTCACCCATGTTTTGGGCCTTGGAAAAGGTTGTGCTAGCAGACCATTACTCATCCAAAGCTTTATTTCAATCCAATATCCAGTAGTTAGATGTCCATGTTACCAGAGGAACTGTGTTAAGTACCGGTTTTGGTAGTCCCCGAGAATGGTTCATGAGCCACCATTGACAAAGCAGCCTAGTATCGTCCCGACTTAGACTCCAAGATCTTTCAAAAATCCATCTGGATTACGCTAAGTATTAAGTGTGAGGTCACTAGTCAAGCCACTATCTCAAGAGTCTTACAACACATTGAATCGACTCATGAACACTGTCTCATGAAATCTAAAGAATTAAGCCAGAGTGGCATAAAGCATCTCAATTTTAGTCCTTAATGGGTTCCTTTGATTAGGTGTATTGAGGTCTATATACAACCTTCAAGATTTATTAAACTTGTTTAATTGTCATGATCATTCTGAGAAAATGCATACGCTATGCAATGCAAGGAAAATATATTTTTGCAGCTATTTTTTTATTTTGATCTTTTTATGAATTTTTGAAAATGTTTTACAAATTTTTATGTTGTTTTTGAAATTTTTTACAAATTTTTATATTTTTTTTGGAAATTTTGAAATTTTAGGGATTTTTAATAATGGTTAGTGAAATAAGTATATACATGTATTAACACAGGAGTTCGTGCAAATTAACAAGAATTGGTTGTGTATATACACTGGGAATTTACAGGAGCTAGTTGTTATTCATTATCTATAGATTTATATATACAAAGGTTATATATAGGTTGATATAAAGAATTTTATTTGCTATAGTTCTATACAAAGGTTCTAAAAATAGTTTGAATATCTTTTTACAAACATTTTGAAAACTGATTTTTGCAAAAAGTTTCGACAAATACTTTACAAACATTTATAAAATTTGTAAATTATTTTGCAAAGATTTTTTACAAAGGTATATATAGATTTTTAAAAATATTTTTGCAATCATTTTCTAAATCATTTGCAAACTGAATTTTTTAAAAAAATATTCAAAGAAATGATTTTTTGCAAATATTTACAAAATAATTTACAAAAGCTTGAAAACATTTTCAAATTTTTTCCAAACGGTTTTCAAAAGATTTTTTTCAAGTCATTTTAACAACCACTTTTAAGTCATTTTGCAAAATATTTTTAAACTATTTTGTTAATCATATTTACAAAGAATTTTGAAAAAAAATATACTTATTCATAGTGTATTCTTTACAATGGATTAACTGTATACCCTTACCCATATAGTATAGCCTTATTATTCAAAAATCCAAAAGTACGAGTTATGGTTAAAGTATATACAACTTATATACATCCCCGTTGTACTTAGCTTGAACTGAGTATAGGAAATTATATACTACAATGACTAAATAAAGAATGACAAGTCGATCGTCCCCCCTAAACTTAGGATCTACTACTCCTAAGTATAGCAGACTGTACACATGGAAGGGATGATAGAGGATCAGAATTTTATGAAATCAAATGACTCAACTTGTCCCCCCATACTTAGGGTGAAATATCCCTAAGTATAGACAGAATACTAACAAGTTGAGGGACAAGCAAGAGAATCGAATAAAGAACAACCAGAATACATTCATCTTTCCTATACTTAAGATAAAATATATCCTATGTATAGCACAGATGAACGGGAAAATGAAATAACATAAGAAGGAAAAATAGAAATGAAATGAAAGAAAATAAGAAAAGAAGAAAATTAGACAAAAATATTTGGGTGCTTCTTCTAAATCTTTTGCAACTGCTGAAGGATCATCTTGAAATACAACTTGTATTGAATCAACAACGGACATGAATATATCGTGATCTAAGTATGGCTTCAGCAATTGCTCATTGACAATGAATGGTTGAGCATCAAATGACAAACTAGATAACAAGATATTATCGTTGTCACGCACATGTTTGAGTAAGAATGGCCCGGTCCACACTTGCTCTTCAGTTTGCCTGGAAAAAGTTTCATCTTTGCATCAAACAACCGGACCTTCTGACTCAGTTCGAAAGTCTTTCAGAGGATATGCTTATCATTCCACTTCTTGACTTTCTCCTTGTACATAAGGTTGTTGTCGTATGCTTAATCTCTAAATTCAAGCAAATGGTTGGATCGATCTTTTTGTTCTTTCCTGCCTTCTTGGAGTACAAGTTATACATGTTGATTGACATAAAGATTTGTGAATGAGTTCCACGGAAAGGTGACATGGTTTGACATATACTAGGCAGTCGGGAGACATGCCTAAAGGTGACTTGTATGCGGTATGATAAGACCAACGAACTACGTCAAGCAATTGTGATCGGTTCTTCATGTCATGACGTACAAGCTTCTATAAAATTATCTTGATCTCCATGTTTGAGCATTCAGTCAAGCCATTGGTCTAAGGGTGGTAAGGAGAGATAGCACGATGTTCAATGTCGTACTCCTTCGTTGGCTTCTTTACTTCCTTATTAATGAAATAGCTTCCTCCATCTGATATTAGAATTTTCAGAATCCCAAACTATAAAATAATATTTACTCTATCGAATCGACATGCATTGCGATTATCGACGGCTCAAATAGGGATAGCCTCCACCCATCTACTGACATAGTCGATGGCAAGCAAGATGTATTGAAACCCTGACAGTTCGGAAGTGGGCCCATGAAGTCGATACCCCACGCATCAAAGACATCTGCTATTGATGAATCTCCATTTCATCACCTTTATTCTATCATTTTGGCCTTAAAAACCCTAGCAAATGCATGAAAATAGCCTCAATTTGTGCATAATAGCATTCATTATTTATTGTATTATTTGTATATAAAAAAGGTTTTTAATGCCAAAATTATAGAATAAAGAGAAGAAAAGAAAAGGGAATAAAATATTGAAAATATTTTATGACCTTAAACCCTGAGACCAAGAGAAGAATTGACTTGATCGACAAGGAATAAAGTAGGGGGAAATAAGGGCCAAAAATAGAATAAAATTTCTATTTATTCATTCTTTAATTATGCATTTTTGACATCTATTTTATTATTTATTATTTATTCATCAAATAGAAAATTTTTGTACATAAAAGTTGTAGATAATGATGTAAATAAAAAACAAAATTGAGTTTGTACCAAAATAGTGTACATTGTGCATTTTATACACAGAATAAAAAGCCAGAAACCAAACTTGACAGACCCATATCTTTTCAATAAAAACTCAAAACATATCAAAATCACTCTAATTGTATATAGCTTTTCATGAGCTATTTATTGGTGGTGGTTTTATACTTTTTGGAGTTACTGTGTAGAAGTTAGGTTTCTGACCCCTCATTGTAAATTCTACTAATTAAAATATTCAATTTATTCTTTATTTATTATTTTTACAAATTCATATTTTTATAATTTTGTAAATATTATTCATAACATATATGCATATTAAACTTATAATAAAACCAAAAAGGAAAGGAAAAATAAAATTACGTGAAAACATAGATAAAATACCTGTGTCATACATGTATATAAATAAAAGGGGAATATATTCTTTTATTCTTTTATAATTTTATAATATTCTAAATATTATTCATATTCTATTAAAAATACAAAACTAAAATAAAACTCAATAAAATACATTAAAATAAAATAGTATACATAAAATACATGTAAAACACCTATAAATACACCTATATGATAACCATAATTATTTATTTAAGTGTACAAATAACATCATAAAAATCAAATAAAAATATATTTATACTCACAAAATAAAGTATAAATATATATAATAAAAGAATAAAATAACAAAATAAAATATACAAAATAAAAATAAAAATGTACAAAATGTAGGTAAAAATACCTATAAATAAGCCATTAAAAATAAACTTGTAATAAAATACATCAAAAAATAAATAAAAACCATAATAAAATACTACATAAAATAATAAACATTTTTCATTTTATATATAAAAATAATAAAATCATTTACTATTTTTAAATAATTAATTTCGAATAAATCTGTTATTCTGTCTTTTAGCGGCCCACGTGGCCCAATGGTGGTGCACGGACTGTTGACCTCTAGTCAACTGTCCCATCTAAAGACCTAACGCGCTAGAACCATCTTTTCCCCGAACTTCTGCCATTTTTCCTAGTTGGTCCATCGATCAATCGGCGTCCCTTCCTTCATGAAAAATGCTCCACCATCATTGTATATCCTCGCCAGCTCGTTAGATCCATTGTACATACTTTTGATTCC
Source organism: Ottelia alismoides (assembly GCA_037367405.1). Lineage (NCBI taxonomy): Eukaryota > Viridiplantae > Streptophyta > Magnoliopsida > Alismatales > Hydrocharitaceae > Ottelia > Ottelia alismoides. The sequence continues at coordinate 208,265 of JAZKJV010010727.1, read as the reverse complement.
TTAATTCCAGCTAGTCAATAAGGGTGCGTCACATTGTGTATAAATAAAACCACCCCGCTCCTCTTTCAAATTTTGTCATGTTCCCAAGCCCTAGAGCTCCGAAGATCGTCCAAAGAGCGTATCCTTATGACAGGAGGAATCCCCTGAGCTCGCGGATGCTCGAGGAGGCAGGAGGTGCACCCACGGCCGCCGCTCCGGCGAGGCCCTTCTCCTTGGCCATCCGGGCAGGTAAGAGCTGCGCTTTTTATTTCTTTAGGTAGCTTTTAATTCATACTTTTCAATTGTTCCATTATTTTAGTGATTAGGGTAGCTAATTAGAGTTAAAAAGCCCCTTCGTAGTTCATCGCAGCTCCATTTCACAGTGCTCCGACCGTGTTGCGACCACCCTTTCCAGCCCACTCTCTTCCCTATCCATTTCCCCATCCTCCCGAACCATCAGCCCAACCTGATCGAACCTCGATCAGCGAATCGCTCCTCCACCTCAGCCACTCGTCGAAGGAGTGCAACCATGCAACACCAACGCCCATTTCGCCACCAATAAGGTCCCTAGACCCCTTGTTTTCTTGTACGAGTTTTTCTTTATAGGTCTGATGGCCAAGGGACTCCCAACGGAGTCGATTTTTGAAGATTTGAGGTACTTGGAGGTGTTGCGCTTCCTCGGCCTCACAGAGGAGCTCCGGTCAACGTTGGAGCATTTTACCGCCTCCTACAGTTAGATCACCTCACCAGGAACATCTTGAGCCATCTTGGAGCCTCGAAGAACGCTAGACATGGGAGATCGGGAGTGGGGAAGCTCAGCTTCGCCGGCCTTCTTCACTGTTCTTTCCCTTCACTTCCCTATCGTCGGATGAAGAAGGTGGCGCCATATCGAACCTCAGCTGTCGGATCCTCTCGAGCTTCAGTCGTTGGATCACGTCAAGTGATCTAATCTTCATCGTCGATCCGTGAATCGGTATCAACCATTGGATGCTGGCCATGTGTCAAGTAAATCCTCCAGCATCGTCCGATCTAGTCAATTATGGGGTAAATTGCATATCTTCCCCACTATTTTTGAATTTATTATTTGATATTGTAAATAAAATATTACGTGTAAATAAAATTGGGAATTTTGTAAATGGACCCCCGTAATTTATTGTAATTGCAATTTGGTCCTTTCCAGCCTCACGTGAAGTCCCATGTGAGGGTTGTAATTTTGCATAGAGGCCCCTGACAATTTTATATATTATAAAATAGTACCAGAACATTAAATAAAGGATTTTTTTATGTTAAGAAAATTGCACCGTGCCCTCTGTACTTTTATTTAATTGTAGTTATGCCCCTACCAGGACTTGTATTTTTTTGACTTTAAGTAATTATTAAAAATATCTAACTTGCTCCTGAAAATCCACAAAAATAGGATTAGATGCTCCATGCATTGTACTTACACGCCACGTGTCCACTTCGCATTTTTTGCATTTAATCTATTTATTAAAATAAAAAAGGAGCTAAATAATCCATGTCTATATTAGAAAATGCCAAAAAATATAAAAACATTTTGACAAATTCAAAAAAAATATAAGTGGTATATTTTGATATTTATTAAGTCCATAAAACAAATTAAAAAATCAGAAAGCTCCAAAATCCAACAAAAAATATAAAAATCTTTAAAAATACCAAAAATATGTTTTCCTATTTTATAATTATCTGTATATTGTTATTTATGTATTAAAATTAATTTGGGTAATTTTAGGGCTTATTTATTATTTTTAAAACCCTAATCAATTTCAGATTATGTATTAATCCCATATTTGGGATATTTTTAACTTTAAAAATACATAAAATTTAGCATAAATTTCAGGAAAAATACAAAAACATTAGAAAATATTAAAAAAACAAAAAAATATTTTATAGATTTTATTTATATTTAATAGCATTTATAAATATATTTCTATATATTGTGTAAATAAAACCTTGTATATGCTATATTTTTTTATAAAAGAAAAAGAAAAGATAAAAATATAAAAAGAAAATATAAAATCAGAAAATTAAAAACAAAATAAAAATAAAAAAATAAAAATAAAAAATTTAAACATTTAAAAATATAAAATTTTAAAAATTAAAAATCCACAAAAAAATAATAACATGGACAAGAAAAGAATGGAATAATTTTGTGCGCATATTTTTGCCCCCAACCATTTGCTCCCAGTGTTCGACACTCTACACATTTGCTTGTATAGTTATAATAAATTTTAACTCCACATTTTTTAGATTTAATTGCTTTATTCATATTGTGGGTTATCTGTTGATTAATCAGGGATTTAGTCTGAGGTCGCCTCAACGACTGTCCTTCCCGCCTTGTGTGGAATGACATGACTTCAGCTCAATTCTTGAGTTATCAAATGGCACTGTTGCCGGGGAGTAAAGTCATTTGGTTTATTTATTATTTATTTGATTCTTCACTCTTGTCCTTATTTATTTATTTATTTATTTGCATTATTTATTGATATATTGTGATTGTTCCGGCCTCTTCTTTATTTGTCTTTGATGCGAGGGACCACCGCGTGAAGGAGGGCTTCCTAGGAAGGCTGTTGCACCCAAGTAAGGTGGAGTCATCCTTTCTTGCTTGGCTGACAGGCAGACGGAGAAGAATTTTTTTAGACAGTTGACAAGCTTTATTTAATTTTGCATTTCAAAAAGAATTGTAATTTATGTGAGAGAGTTACACCTTGGATTGTAATAATACAGGACTCTCACACTCCGACTTCCTGAGGTCCATTGCGGGATTGTTCCCTCGGGGGCCTCGATGACATTTTTCGCTTTTTATTTTATTTTTATTATTTTGTGTGAATGAGCCCTATCTTAGGATTGCTTGACGATAGACTAAGGTCCAAACACCTAATATCTGCATGTACCTATATCTACGATATGAACTTAGTCAATTTTGTAAAATGTGCTTCACGATAATAGCAATTTCTCACCTAGGGTGATTTCATCGAATTGATATAGCATAGGTTTTCAATTCTGCCTTGCATCCCACATGGAGAGTGTTGGGAAGCACTGTAAGTCTTCTGACTTTACATGCATCATTCGATTTCTGACTTGCATGGCTTTTCCGATCTTCTCCCTATGATTTTGCTCACATAGGATGCTAAATGGAATTGAAAACCTCATTAGGAACGTGCATTGAAAAACAACCAAAAAAGTGATAACCGAAATTAAATCGGGAATGCTAACTCTATTTGATCTTTAAATTAAAAACTGGATTCCTTGTATTGGGGAGAGCCACCCCCTCCTTGTATGCGCATTTTATTTCTACGCACACGCTAAGGATTAGTGCCTCAATCCCAAAGCCTAATTCCGGTGTGTACAACATTCTATGATCACCTAACTCTAAAACCGACAAGAGAAAAAGACCACATCTCGGTCTTCACCGTGTTGAGTAGGTGAATCGGGGGTTTGCTGTGGGTATTGATTGTGACTTGAAGTCCATTCGCATTTTATATCTCTTTGAGTTATCAGTTTCGTCCTTGTGAGTCATCCATTTTTTATCTTTAAGTCTCTCTACCTCTCTTATATGTATATATATCCTCATGTGCATTGAGTCGTGATATTGGCGATTGAGCTCAATCATCTTCGCCAGATCTTTCGTCTCCCTTCTTGCCCACCCTTCTCGTGTCCCCCGTATCTCTATTATATTACCTTAGATTGTTGTGCTGGTAGGTATCACCCGCATCAAGGATTTTTGACTTATAATTGATTGTTGGTGTAAGTCAGGCATGTTTTGAGGTTGCTGAGATTGAGACCTTACTCTTGGTGGATTTGACTTTCGATATGTGCATCAGAGCTTCTTGAGGATTTCTTTTATGATGCATGATCATTAGATGTGACTCTTACTCGAGGATTTTTGGTCTCGCACACCGGATTGAGGATGTGATGTTTTGTTATGATTTGATGATGATATCATGAGATTTGATTGCTCTATCTGTTTTAAGGTTCTACCCATCTCAATTTTTAGGAATGATTGATTATTCTGATTTGGACTTCGCGACAAAGGTGTGTGGAACCCATATGATGTCTTCCATCTTCCCGATTGACCCATCCCTGATCTCCTGCTTTTATCATCCACCTATGGGACTTTGTGGATTCCTGATTATCTTTCGTGCCATCTCAGCCATATTGGATTGACCTGAGGGACGTACTGTGATTGATATGATTATTCATCCCTCGATGATCTTATGTCCTCCGGATGATTGAGTGATTGATTGCTTTTGAGGACCTGGGATTCGATGCCAGTAATCCCTTGATTCGATTGACCCAGTTTGTATCATCTCCCCGAGGACTATCTTCGGGAGGATGCAATAATTTCTTTAGGTTCGGTTCTCATTACTGGTTGTGTCTCCTATTAATTGGAGCACGGAACCGAGTAGTTTGATTTGACTGTTTGGCCTCCGTGCTGATTGTGTGCCCGATATGGCAGGACACGAGGCCAACTTTGTGGACTCCTTTGAGTCTTCTCTCATTGACGGTCCTCGCAAGGATGAGCTTCACCTTTTCTGATTATACCATGCCTAGTTCATATTGCTCTCAGAGGGTTATCTGGTAGAGACTATGACACCTTGCTAGATATGCGGTCTCTTCTGCTGGTGGATGATCCATCGTCTACCGAGGCCATTCTGATTGACTCCCTCGAGTCCTCTCTCCTTGACGGCCCTCGTAAGGACGAGATCTGATCTGACTATTCCGTAATTAGCTTGCATTGTTCCCCGAGGACTATCTGCAGGAAAATGCTACAATTTCTTTATGCTCGATTCCCATTACTGACTGTGTCTCCTATTAATAGGAGCAGGGAATCGATTTGTATGATTTATTCATCGATCCCCATTGCTTTGATGTTAACCCGATCTGGTAGATCCTGGGGACCTATATTACTGGACTCATGTGAGTTCGCTCTCCTTGACGGTCCTCGCAAGGATGAGCCATCTTTCTCTGATTATTCTCTGCTCAGTTGGCAGTATGTTCCCTAAGGGTTTTCTGCAGGACGCTGCCACATTTTCTTGATTTGTCGGTCTCTTATGCTGGTAGCCGATATGTCGCTACTGAGACCGCTTCTACTGATCTGTCTGATGGATCCGGCTCCTTTGAGCCCGCTCACCTTGACGACCCTCGCAAGGGTTAGCTCCCGTTCTGATTATTCATTGACTAGCATGTACTACTCCCCGAGGGTTATCTGCGTGAGGGTACATCATATTTTAGGTACTCGACTATACTTCTAGTGCTTCCTTTCTGGAGGGGCACGAAGTCGGGTCTGCTGATTTTGGTACTCGGTCTATTCGCTGATTGTGTCTCCTCTATGTTGGAGAACGGAGCCGAGTCTTCTTATCACTCTTTGATCCTGCTCACCTTGAGGCCCTCGCAGAGTTGAGCCATATCTTGTGTTATTCGGTATATTCTTGCCACCTTCTGACTTTTATGATCACCGGATATCACACAGTCTCCTGCTCTTTACTTTAATATCTCTTTGAGATGATGATTGACCTAGAGGGGTCTGTACTATTCTTTTCTCCTCCAGGTCTTAAAGTATCGGCTCTGCTCACTCATTCCTTCCTTATGAGTCGATGTTCTGGTTCATGCTACCAGACCCTATCTCACCTTTTGATCTATATTCCCCGGTAGCTGGCACCCAATTGATTGCATACCCGGGTGTCTTTGCAATGACTGATTGCATCCTCGTTCTCACAGGGAGATGACGACGAGAGCACGGTATTCACTTGTCAGATACCGTCTTGTACTTCACCAGTCTACCTTTGTTGTATATACGTGTTCATATTCTATTCCTTTTTTCTCCCGTATGTCTTATGTGCCCTAGATATTGCGCCACATCTGTGTGTCTATACTTAGGACGTACTTCATCTTAAGTATAGGGGGCACACACCATGTTGTTCTTTTTCGATTCTCTTTCATCACTCATGTTGTCGCCTATACTTAGGGATCTTTCACCCTATGTATAGGGGAGTGACGTGTATATTCTCCACCATCTTTTTCATCTATCTTTATATCTCTATCTTTTCTTCTTTTCCTTTTCATTTTTCTTTTTCTACAGAAAAGGTGTCGCCCCTTTGTGTCAGTTTTCTGTACTTAGGACGTACTTTGTCCTAAGTATAGGGGGTGTGCACCCCGATTCGTTCATTCTTTGATTTACTCCACTGTCTCCTCTCTTTTTAATTTCTTCTATACTTAAGGATATCTCACTCTAAGTATAGGGGGAGACATCTCGAGCTGTGATCTGTTTATCGTTATTTTTCTGTTTATTCCCATCCTTCACCCTCCCTACTTTGTGTACAGTCTGCTATACTTAGGATTAGTTGATCCTAAGTATAGGGGGGTCGGTCACTTTCTTATTCATTTATCACTTCATTCTTTTATTCCTTACTCTTTCAGTCATTGTAGTATAGGCTTTTCTATACTCACTACAAGTTATGTCTTCTTTTTTTCGATCTATGAGGACATAGCTCATGCTAAGTATAGGGGGTTCGTATATACTCTGTATATACTTTAGCCAAAACTCGTACTTTCAATAATAAATATGGTTAAATATACTATATATACATATATAATACATTAAAATTCATTTAACAACAATCATTCTTCAAATTATTTTTATATTTACTGATTCATAAATCAGGTAAAAAATATTTTTTGTAAATTGATTTGAAAAATAGTGTGAACCATTTGGAAAACTTTTTGTAAAAATGTTTTCAAACCTTTATAAAAATACTTTTGAATTGCAAAAATTCTTTTCTTTGTGTGAAATAAAGGATTTGAAAAACCATTTGCAAATGATTTTGAAAATGCTTGTAAAAACATTTTGAAAAATGTATATGTATATATATATATATATATTGTTTGAAAAATCTTTACAAAATAACTTTCAAATCTTTGTAAATATTTGCAAAAATTAATTTGTACTGGAGTTTTGAAAATGGTTTTCAAATAATTTGAGGAATGAATGAATGTATCATTAAAATAGGAATAAAATGTGTATATAAATCAAAATAAAGTTCTTTATCAATTATATATATATGTACCTACAATAACTTTGTTAAAACCTATAAATTCTTTAAAATTCTTAAAATAAAGAAGCATGCCCGTGTAAATAGCTGTAAATAGTAATACTTTATGTGCCAAAATTCTTTTATTTGCAAAATTGTTTGTGTAAAAATTCTCGTTACTTTCAAAAATTCTTTGAAAAATTGCATCATCTTTCTGCATTGTATATAGCATTTGCATATCATTCATATTCTTTTCAATTGAGCTTAATGATTGAGCAAGTCCAATAAAGTCGAAGATTGGAGCTTGGTTGGACCTTAATGTACCTAACCGCACTGGAACCTTAAGGGAACTAGGTTTAAGGTACTTGAGGTCCAATAGGACTTAATTCTTTGAGACTCAGGGCTGAGTTCAAGTCATCTCAACTGACTAACTAGAACTTTTCGAGATGCACGCATGACTCTTGTCGGCCGTGACCTAACTTGGACACATGCACCTTTCACTTGGCTTAACTCATTTGGAGTAGTGAGGGGGTTGGATTTGCCAGTCTAAGACGCATATGGGTGGAAACATTTGTCCTCGTCTAGGGAGGGAAGTGCACCCCAACCTGGTCCAATTTCAATGAAGTCGAATGACAGGAGAGTATGGGTTGCAATAAAGCTTCAAAAGAGGGATAGTCTTCTGGCTCAAGAGGAAAAACTCCTTATGTAAATATTGTTGTGAATAGTATGCTTGAAAAAAAACTCCAAAAAAGTGGACAGGGCTGAAAATAAAAATAAAATGTCTGCCGGAGTATGTATATATGTTGTACAGAAAATAAGCAAGCTTGAGCATCAAATTTATACCATGTGAGCTAGCAGCTGGATGACTTAACTACATTGATCATGCATCCCAAGATAGGTAGCTACACTAGCTACCGTCCATTCTTTTCTTCACCTCCTCCTCTTGAGTTAGATGCCACTTGAACTTAGAAGGGAATACCCCGCTCCTCGAGGACAGAGTGATGGATTGGGGAATCATTGGGTTGTCATTCTGGAGAAGTCAGTTCCTTTGTCATTTCAATTGGAGAAAGCCACTATCACTTACACAGTACAAGTCAGCTTCATAGTCATAAGGGTTTGCGTATGATGTAGGCTAGTTCTGACCTGGCTATTGAGGTGGTTTGAAACGAGTTTTATGACTCTCGAGGGCTGTTGTGTTTTAAATTTAGTTCCCAACCAGGTTACATATATTTTCACATCAAGGTCTATCCTGAGCTCCAAACTTTGATTTTATACAGACAAGTTTATTTATCAAATTCAACTCCATTTATTCTTTATCCTTTCTTTTCTTCTCTATTCTTTTGATACCTATTGCATAAGTGTTTGCTAGGGACTAGCAAAGGCAAGTATAGGGGGTGATGAATCTTCATTTCATCACCTTTATTCTATCATTTTGGCCTTAAAAACCCTAGCAAATGCATGAAAATAGCCTCAATTTGTGCATAATAGCATTCATTATTTAGGGATTTTTACCCGACAGACCCTGTAACCTTTTGCAATTACCGCTACGACCTCTGAAACATCCTAATTCCTCTGTCGACCCCGTAAACTTGCTAACCCTTATCATATAAACCCTGTGGTTAACCTCCATCTATATACCCATTAAAAGTAACCAAATTCCGTTATCTTTCTATATATTATACCTATTTTATTTATGAAAATTACTATAATTGCCACTCCACCTCCTCCGCCCTGCCTCCCCTAGCTCGAAGCTCCCCTCCCTGCCAGTCGCGCGAGGCCTGACCCACCGCCCCAGATCGAAGCCATCCTCCTCGCCGGACGCGCGACCCCCCCTTCGAATCGAATCCCTCCCCTCCGACCAGCCCCAGGTCGAAGCCCCCCCTCCTTGCCAGTCGCGTGAGTTCCACCCCCGACCCAGCTCGAAGCACGCGGGAAAGCCTCCCTCCCTGCCGGTCACGCGAGCCCCCCCGCGACCCAGCCTGAAGCGCACGAGCACCTTCACTGCCCCAGCGCCACTCCCACCTTCACGCACTCGGAGCCCAGCTCGAAGCGCCTACCTCCGATCCCGTCGCCACCCCCTTCAAAGACCAACCGCTTTCCCCTGCCTGCGAAAGACCCCCGGTTCCGCCGCCACCCCCTGTAAGCCCGCCCCCGTCTTCTCCTGTTCCAGTCCCCCCCCCCCAGCCTTCCCCTGCGGAAGCACACCCCTCCGATCCCACCGTTACCCCCTTCAAAGCCCCACCACCTTCTGCCTGCTCCTGTTCCGGTTCCCCCCACCCCACCCATGTCTTGCCCTTCGAAAGAACCCCCCCAGGACCCGCTGCCACCCTTTTCAAAGCCCCGCCGCCTTCCACCTTATCCTGTTTCGGTTCCCGCGCCCCCCAACCCCTGCCTTCCCCTGCGGAAGCACCCACCTCCGGTCCTGCCACCACCCCCTTCAAAGCCCCGTCGCGTTCCCCGGTCTGCGGAATCCCCCCGGTCCCCCCATCCCCGCCTTCCCCGCGGAAGCTTCCCCCATTCCGGTTACAACGGCTTCCCCCTGCAAAGCCCCCTCCAATCCCGCAACATCCCGATCGAAGCCCCACCCCCTGCCGCTTCAAGCTTTTGCTCTTCTCCACCTCTTGCGGTTCCAGCGGCCTCTCCCTGCAAAGCCTCCTCCGATCCCGCAGCATCTCGATTGAAGCCCCACCCCCTGCCGCCACCTTCCCTGCGGAAGTCTCCCCCCTTCCGGTTCCAGCGGCCTTCCCTTATTTTTTACTTTTCTGGATTAATTCCAGTCGTCCGATCATGGATTGGTTAGATTAACTCATTTCTAACTCAAGAAAGTTAAATCTAGATGTGTTAATTTAACGGTAGAGTTCGTGGGGTAGGAAGGAGCAAGTTTAAGAGGTCGAGAGAGGAATTATGATGTTTCAGAGGTCGTAGCGGTAATTGCAAAAGATTACAGGGTCTGTCGGGTAAAAATCCCCATTATTTATTGTATTATTTGTATATCAAAAAAAGGTTTTTAATACCAAAATTATAGAATAAAGAGAAGAAAATAAAAAGGAATAAAATATTGAAAATATTTTATGACCCTAAACCCCGAGACCAAGGTAAGAATTGACTTGGTCGACAAGGAATAAAGTGGGGGAAGATAAGGGACAAAAATAGAATAAATTTTCTATTTATTCATTCTTTAATTATGCATTTTTGACACCTATTTTATTATTTATTATTTATTCATCAAATAAAGAAATTTTTTCATAAAATTGTAGATAATAATGTAAATAAAAATAGAAAATTGAGTTTGTACCAAAATAATATACAGTGTGCATTTTATACACAGAATAAAAAGCTAGAAACCAAACTTCATAGACCCATATCTTTTGAATAAAAACTCAAAACATAGCAAAATCACCTCTAATTGTATTAACTTTTCATGAGCTATCTATTGGTGGTGGTTTTATATTTTTTGCAGTTACTGTGTAGAAGTTAGGTTTTTGACCTCTCATTGTAAATTCTACTAATTAAAATATTCAATTTATTCATTATTTATTATTTTTACAAATTCACATTTTTATGATTTTGTAAATATTATTCATAACATATGTGCATATTAAAATTAAAATAAAACCAAAAGGAAAAGGAAAAATAAAACTATGTGAAAACATAGATTAAATACCTATGCCATACATGTATATAAATAAAAGGGGAATATATTCTTTTATTCTTTTAATCTTTCATAATTTTATAATATTCTAAATATTATTCATATTCTATTAAAAATATAAAACTAAAATAAAACTCAATAAAATACATTAAAATAAAATAGTATACATAAAATACAGGTAAAACACCTATAAATACACCTATATGATACACATACTTATTTATTTAAGTGTACAAATAACATCATAAAAATCAAATAAAAATATATTTATACTCACAAAAATAAGTTATAAATATATAAAATAAAAGAATAAAATAATAAAATAAAATATAGAAAATAAAAATAAAGATGAACAAAATATTGGTAAAAATACCTATAAATAAGCCATTAAAAATAAACTTGTAGTAAAATACATCAGAAAAAATAATAATAATAATAATATACTACATAAAATAATAAACATTTTTTATTTTTTTATACAAAAATAATAAAATCATGTAGTATTTTTAAATAATTAATTTCGAATAAATCTACTATTCTGTCTTTTAGCAGCATACGTGGCCCAATGGTGGCGCGCGTACTGTTGACCTCTAGTCAGTTGTCCCATCTAAAGACCTGGCACGCCAGAACCATCTATTCCCCCAAATTCCGCCATTTTTCCCGATTGATCCATCGATCAATCGATGTCCCTTCCTTCATGAAAAATGCTCCACCATCATTGTATATCCCCGCCAGCCTGTTAGATCCATCGTACATACTTTTGATTCCTTAATTCCGGCCAGTCAATAAGGGTGCATCACATTGTATATAAACAAAAACTCCCCCCTCCTTTTTCAAATTTGATCATTTCCCCAAGCCCTAGAGCTCTGAAGCTCGGCCAAAGAGTGTATCCTTGTGATAGGAGGAGTCCCCTGAGCTCGTGGATGCTCGAGGAGGCGGGAGGTGCACCCACGACTGTCGCTCCAGTGAGGCCCTGCTCCTTGGCCATCCGGCCAGGTAAGAGTTGTGCTTTTTATTTCTTTAGGTAGCTTTTAATTCATACTTTTCATTTGTGCCATTAGTTTAGTGATTAGGTAGCTAATTAGCGTTGAAAAGCCCCTCCGTAGTTCGGCGAACATTTCCTAGTGCTCTGATGAGCGACCCAAGCGACTAAGGCAAGAAGGTATCAATGGTCGTTACGACCTCAACCCCTCGGGCCGGACTCAATCCAGAAAATCAAGACCACCTATCAAAATAAATCAACAAATCAGGTAAATAGCGGTCTTGCTATTTTATTTTACCTGGTATAGCTACCAGGGTCGAACACAAGGAGCGCGATTTGGAAAAACCTACGAAGTATTCGGGGTTTAAAAATAAAAGAAACAAACTATTTTTGGTGGATTTTTGGTTTTCCAATTTTTTTGTAATTTTTATATTAAGAAAAATGAATAAAAAAGTCAAAAAGGCATAATCAAATAATTATTTTAAGGAGCAAAAATGGTCTGAAAATTAAAATCAAAATATTTTTTGGTTTTGTAAATATTCAAGTGTTTTTAGTATTTTTCTTGGATTTTTCTGATTTTTATGTAATTTTCTAAAAATGAAATAAGGCTTAAAATCAAAGATGCAGCCATCTAAAGGCTATTTAAAAATACTTAAATAGTCTATAAAATTCCATCAACAATTTTATGAGAAATTAAAAACAAAATCCTAACAACAGAAAAATAAATTGCATTTTTTTTATTTTTTTCTGAATTTGTAATGATTTTTCTAAGTTTTTTTAGGGTTTCTCAATTTTAAGGTTTTTATAAATCGAAATGCATCAAAAATTTGATAGAAGTAAAAACATACTAAAACATGCAAACAGTAAATTTTTTAGATTTTTTTGGAGGGTTTTAATATTTTTAGTTGATTTTTCAAATTAGACAAAAGCAATTTTTAAGATTTTTTAAATTTTTAAAAATATCAAATAAAAACAAAATAAGCCTAAAATTCAAAGAAATTTTTACACTATGGCAGGAGCCACGTATCCAAATTTCATGAATTTTGGATGAAATTTGCTATTTATTCAAGCCAATTAAAAACGCACAGCACATAGGGACCTAGATGCAAGAAAAATAAGTTCCAGGATCTTAATGATAACACACGTCAAAATCCCAAGGGCCACATACAATTTTCACATGATTTTAGCACATGTCCCAAACAATCACGCACAGGGGTATAAGTGTAAATATGAAAACTAAAATATCAAATCATAACATCAATTAAGTTCCAGGTTATGCGTGCAAATGTACCAAAAATACACGTGACGATGCACGTGCAACCATACAGGAAGGACCAAAACGTAAATACTGAAAACAGCAGGGGCTCAAATGAAAATAGTCCATAGTATACTATTTATTTTACAGACTAAACGACAAATGAAATAAAGGCAGGGGTATGGGAGAAAATTACCCAAGCAGGGCGTGCGGCTCACGTGGAGTGACAGGTGGTGTGCTTTGGTTGGCAGGAGACGTGCGGCTCTGGCACTAACAACTAGCGAATCTAACGGCCTAACGAAGGGGGCAAACGTGGGGCGTACGAGGCTGTTAGATGTCAGATCTAATGGCTTGTCAGGCATGGCCCATGAACGGTCGTGATGAGAACTGCCGGAGAGGGAAGATCTGACGGCTAAGGAGGGTCATGGATGAACTCCGTCTGGGCGAGGTTCGCCGGAGAACTGGAAGAACTCCGGGCGTCCAATGAACGATCAGGAAGCGGAGCTCGACTCACGACGCTCCTCCGCATCGGGTGGCGGTGTCGGATGGAGAATCCACCGGTCGGATCTCCAGGAAGGTGGTGGTGACCTGGGATGGCTCCGGCAAGGATGTGCTGAGGTGCTTTGGGGGATCTCCACGTGCGACTCGACCTGCGGGATAAAGCTCCTGCTCAGAGAAGTGCTCCGACCAACGTTATTAGAGTAAAACTAGAGAAAAGCGACGGTGGGAGGCGGAGGTAGGTTCCGACAATAAGGGGGGTGGAACCTAAGCCTAATCTCGGCTCGTACAGTCGAGATTAGGGTGGTCAGACTACGGAGGAAAGATGACGGTGAACCGCGGAGTTGATCTGAACGGATATGGTTGACTGATGGAGCTCTGACCACTGGGTCGGAGCCGGCGTAGGGACAAATGAAGGATTCAAGATAAACGGAGCTAGGGAAGAAATGAAGATTACTTGACGGTCCTAGAATAATCATGAGCTCCTTGAGGTGAGGTCGATGGGGGTCATCGCCTCTACCATGCTGCAGAAGGCGGGGAGGCTCGAATGCGGCGGAGGTCCGACCACGTGCTTCAAGCGTCGACTACAACCACTCTCTCCGACCACCAAAGGGTTCTTCCGAAAGCTGTCACCAAGGGGAAGGTCTCTAGGGTAGAAAGAGGGAGTGTGGCGCGAGCTCCGGAGTTGGGGCAAGGAATGAAGACTTTATACTCGTTCCCAGGTGGTGAAGAAGATAGGGCACGGGCGCGTGAACCGAGGGTGATCTGACCTTCCCTAGGGATCCACGAGGGTCGTGGATCCAAGGGGGAGGAGCGGGCGAAAGAATCAGGGCGAAAGGAGGTCGGATATGCTCCAAAGAATTTGGAGAAGTCGGGCGTGTGAGACAGATCCGCGAAGGGAGGGTCCGAGAGGGGGTGTTGACCGGGGTCAACATCCCTCCTCGACCAATCATAAAATTCGTGGTCAAAATTATTTGTAAAATAATTCAAAACTAGAAAACGATTTTATTTTAAAAAATGTTCAAAATAAAAAAATATATATTATTTTTCAAACTATTTTTAGTGATTTTTATTTATTTTTTTGAAAAATAAATTAAGATATATACATTATATTATATTATATACAGGTATAAAATGCATATGTATTTTATATTATTATTTTTATTTTCTTATTTTTGTACAAATACCCTAATTTTATATTTTATTTATGTACAACATAAAATTTAGAGTATAAAATATTTTTTATTGTTTATTTACAAGAGTGAAATAAATAGATATATGGTACTTATATACATGTGATATGTACAAGTAAAGAGAGAGAAATTATTTTGTTTTTATTTTTAGTTTATGTTTCTAATTTTTGTTTTATTTTTAGAAATATATATAAGATAATAGAAACACAATTTTATTTTCTTTTTGTGAAAATAAAATATATACAAATAAGAAGGAATATTCTCAATGTATAGTAACCCTATCTCTCTCTACTTATTTTATTTGGCGATCGAGCCCATATTGGACCCTCTCTTGGGTTTGGGTCACTCTATATTTATTCTAAATATTTCCTTCTTCTTTTATCCTTTATTCTTTTATTTTTGCACAAATACATGCTATTATTAATATTTAACAAATGCTTGCTCATGGATAATTTATTGTATTTACAACTATATCATGATGTTTTTCCAAGATTTTTAGCTAAAATAAAAGAATAAAGAGTGATGAATGAGTATTCATCACCCCCCCATACTTTACGTTTGCTAGTCCCTTAGCAAACACTTATTTGAAAAAGAAGTGAGAAGGAGAAAGGAAAAGAAAAAGAAGAAAAAGAAGGTGAATCAAGGCTGATTATTAAACTTGTCTTCATTAAATTGAAGTATGGAGCTCAGTCAGATCTTTGGATTATTAATTTGTCGGAACCTTATTTGGATTAAGGTTTAAAACTCAACATCCTCTAAGTTCCACTATTCTATAGTCAAGACTCATCAATAATCCAGATCAGAACAAGTCTACATACACAAACTCTGATGACTATGAATCTTTTCTTGTACTGTGTAAGTGAGATATATCTCTCCACCTCAGAAATGCCAAAGTGACAACCTCCCTCAACAAGGTAACTCTAATACCCTGGTCTGGCAACTCTTTCCTTGAGGAGTGGGGTATTCCCTTCTAAGTTCAAGTTCAACCAGCTCAAGAAGAGGAGGAAGAAGAGAATGGACCATGGCCAGTGTAGCCATGTATCCTTGGGAGCCTAACCAGTGTAGCTAAGTCTCCCTGCTGCAAGCTTCATGAGATGGGCATGGGTAACATAAGCTTTGCTTTATTTGACTATATATACTCCGGTGGGTTTTTCATTTTCTATCAGACCCACCACTTTTTTGGAGTTCTTTTCTTTTTGCATATTTTTTTGATGTGCATATGTACAACATATCTACATGGTGCGGCATATATGCATAAGGAGTTTTTCCTCTTGAGCCAGTAGACTATCCCTCTTTTGAAGCATTATTGCAACCCACAACTCCTGTCTTTAGACCTCGCTGCTACCAGATCAAGTTGAGACGCACTTCCTTCACTAAAAGAAGAAGAGAGGTTCCGCCTAGAAGTACTACCCTCATATGCTACCCCAAGTCAAAGAAGACTGCCCCTCACCACCTCATCCATAGAGAGATAGGTGTAAAGTGTTGGTCCAAGTAAAGTCATTATCTGTGAGAGTCATGTGTGTGTTGTTAAGTGTTCTACTTAGGCTCATCAAGATGACATATGATCATAGCCTAGTGGATTCAAAGAATTAAGTCACCATGGACCTGAAAAGTCTCAACCCTAAGCCCTATAAGGTTCCTCTAAGAATTAGGTGGATTAAGATCTTAACCAAGTTCCATTTTTCAATTTAATTCCAGGCTAGTTTAAATGTCAACTATGATTCAGAAAAACTATATAAGTATAAGATGCAATTTTGAATTTTTTTTGAAAATATTCAAAATTTTTGAAAAATGTTTGAAAACATGGATGTATGCATGAATGCAGAAGTTTTGCAAAATATTTACACACATTTACACAAGGGTTTTTGCAAACTTTTTGTTTTTCAAACATTTACAAAAAATGTGTACTTTATACATAATTTTGATATCAAAATATTTACAAAATCTTTACACACAAAAGATTTTTACAAACAATTTTACAAAAATAATTTTTGTAAATAGCTATGTATGTGTAGAAAAGAATTTTATGTACAAGAAAAAATTTTAATTTTTATGGATAAGGATTTTAGCAATTTTATTTATTAACACACTCACACAAAGTACGAGTTATGGTTAAAGTATATATGGAATATATACACCCCCCTATACTGAGCTCGAACGACGTTCTCAGAGTGAATCAAGAGCGATGAAGAAGACATAACTCGTGCTTAGTATAGGGAAGTGAAGGAAAAACTATATTACAAAGATGAATGAAAGAATAGAAATGAAAAGGCTCTCGGTGTTTCCCCCTATACTTAGGATCAAGTAATCTTAAGTATAGCAGGCTGTACACAAAGGGAAATCCGAGTGATAGTATGTACAGGGTCTACCTCCCCTATACTTAGGGTAAAATATCCCAAAGTATAGGCAGCAAAATAAAGGTAGAAAAGAATCAAAAGAAAATCAAAAATCTCACACCTCCCTATACTTAGGGTAAAGTGCACCCTGTGTATAGCATAATCAAAGATGCAAATGGGGTGTTGGACTGAAGAATAGTGTGATATGGACATCTGGATCCATACAAGGCGGAAGATAGTGATAATCAGGTGTGAGATGCAATAGATGTGAGTCAAGAGACCACATCTCACGCAAAATGAATAGGGGCAACGTCAACGACCAACGGCTCATGATCTAGATATAGTTTGAGTCGTTGCCCGTTAACACGAAAGGTAGACTCATATGACAACTCAGATATGTCGATGCTTCCGTTGTCGTGTACCTTTCGGACCAGGTAGGGTCCCTTCCATTTGCTCTGCAGCTTCCTTGGAAATAATCGAAGCATGACGTTGAACAACCATACTCTCTGTCCTGGCTCAAACTGCTTGTGGCTGATATGAGAATCATGCCACTCCTTCACTCTCTCCTTATACTGTAGGCTGCTCGAAAAGGCTGCATCTCTAAACTCCTCCAGGGCTGCCAACTCTGCCCTCCTCTGATCTCCTACCCTCACTAATCTAAAAGTATATCTGTGACTGCCCAAAGTGACCTATATATCAGCTTAACAGGTAAATGGAAGGGCTAGACATAAACGAGGCGAAAGGGAGATGTACCCAAAGGTGTCTTGAAGGACGTCCGATATGCCCACAAGACCGAATCTAAAAGATGTGACCAATCCTTTCGGTCAGGATGGACGACCTTCTGCAAAATAGTCTTGATCTCCTTGTTCGACACTTTAGTAAGACCATTGGTCTGAGGATGATACGGTGTGGCTACTCAATGGTCAATGCTGAACTCATTAGCAAGGGCCTTTACCTTGTCGTTGACGAAATGAGACCCCCCGTCAGATATCAAAACTCTAGCCATCCCAAGCCGTGAAATGATATTCTTCCTCAAAAATTGACATACAGTCCTAGCATCTACGGTTCGGGCGGGGATGACCTCAACCCAACGAATCACATAATCCGCGTCCAACAGAATGTACTCGAATCCCTAACTCTTAGGAAATGGACCCATGAAATCGATGCCCCATGTGTCAAAAACCTCACAGAAGTGATTGGGCTGCATCGGCATCATATCACGTTGTCCACAAGTGTCCATCCTCTGACAATCAATACACCTCTTCACGAATTCATCAGAATCTTTGAAGAGGGTAGCCACCATTGACCGGATTGGAGCACTTTCTGTGTCGTTCTCCTCCCAGAGTGATGTCCTCCTATCTCAAGCTTGTGACAGTAAGTGAGGATGCTATGATGCTCATCCTGAGGAATGAACCGATGCTAGACGCTATCCCTTCCTTCATAATAAAGGACGAGATCCTCCCAATGGTAGAACTTGGCCTTTGCAAGGAAAGTCTCAAGTCGCTTTCTGGGCCAACCTTATGGAACTTTCTTGGCAACAAGGTAGTTCACAATGTCAGCGTACCACGGGAGAGAGGCAATAGCAAGGATCGCCTCATCTGTGAAGGTCTCAGAAATAGGCTCAATCTGCTCAGAATCCACAAGATGCTCTAATCGGGAGAGATGATCCGCCACCACATTCTTGACTCCAGGCTTGTCTTTAATCTCAATATCAAACTCCTGGAGTAGAAGGATCCATCTGGTCAATCTAGCTTTGGCATCGTTCTTTGTCATGAGGTGCCTGATGGCAGTATGGTTAGTAAAAATGGTCACCTTAGATCCAATGATGTACGATCTGAACTTATCTAGGGCGAACACTACAGCTAGCATCTCCTTCTCAGTGACGGTGTAGTTCCGCTGAGCGGCATATAAAGTACGGCTAGTGTAGTGTATGGCAAATGGCACTCCATCCCTCCTCTATCCCAGTATGGCCCCTACGGCAAAATCGGAGGCATCTGTCATGATCTCGAATGGAAGAGACCAATCAGGCAGCTAGAGGACAGGAGCCTCGACAATAGACTCTTGAGAGTCTCAAATGACGCTAGACACTTATCATCTACAATGAACTCGGTGTCTTTCATCAGCAAATCAGTCAACGGTCGAGCAATCCTACTGAAATCATGAATGAAGCGCCGGTAGAAACCGACGTGCCCCAGAAAAGACCGTAACTGTCGCAAGTTGGACGGTGGACTGAGTTTCCTACAGATATCCACCTTGGTCGGATCAACCTCCATGCCCCTGTTAGAGGTGATATGGCCAAGCACCATCCCTTGAGTCATCATGAAGTGACTCTTCTCCCAAGAAAGCATAAGATGGACCTCAATGTATCGCTGAAGAATGCGGTCTAGGCAGTCAAGACAAGCATCAAACCTGTCGCCATAGACTAAAAAGTAGTCCATGAAGACCTCTAAGCACTCACCCACCATGTCCGAAAAGATGGACAGCATGCACCTCTGGAATGTTGCTGGGGCGTTACATAGACCAAAGGGCATCCGTCTGAAAGCATATGTCCCAAAGGGACAGGTGAATGTTGTCTTGTCCTGGTCTTCGGGGGCAATGGCCACCTGATTATGTTCGGAGTACTCGTCCAGAAAGCAGTAGTGACTCTTCCCAGCTAGCCTCTCTATAATCTAATCAATAAAAGGCAGCAGGAAATGATCCTTCTTGGTGGCCTGGTTCAATCGTCTGTAGTCCACACAGACCCTCTAAGAAGTGGGTACCCGGGTAGCGATCTCCTCTCCAGACTCACTAACAACTGTGGTGATGCCCGTCTTCTTGGGCACCACATGTAACGGTCTGACCCATTTGGAGTCGGAGATGGGGTAGATAAAATCGGCGCTCCACCATTTCGAGATCTCCTTCATGACAACCTCTCGAAGATTCGGGTTCAGCCGTCGCTGAAACTCACGCGACGGCTTCACGTCCTCTTCGAGATAGATATGGTGGGAACACAGAGCCGGACTTATCCCCTATAGATCGGCTACGCTCCATTCTATCGCCTTGCAGTTCTTTCAAGAACCCCCATTAGACAGGATTCTTGATCTCCAGTCAAATCCGTTGAGATAATGACTGGGTGCATCTCATGCTCACTTGCAAGGAACCTATACTTCAGTGATGATGCCAAGGGCTTCAGCTCTGGACAACTAGGGGTTGGCGGATCTGGCCTCTGAGATGTCTGAGTGAATACGACCAAATCTGCACGGGAGAATGAGAACTCTCGCTGAAAATCAGAATCCGGTGAAGACTGCTCTGCTGGTATATCTCTGCTCTGAATGGGATCAGCCTCCACCCTAGCTGTTGGCTTTGTGGAAATCAGACAAGGAATCATATCATCAAACTCTGCCCAATCTATGTCTGACTCCGAGGGATCTGAATCTGAATCATGAAAATCAACTGCCTCACTATCAGGAACACGATCTGCTGCCTCAAATGTATCTTGTACCAAGAATGTGCTCTCCAAGCTCTCCTCTACTGGCAGCTGTGCATCAGCGGACTCTGAAGGTGAGAGGATGGCTCGTGAAACTGGGTCTGTCCAAACTGCCTCATCGTCTACACAAAATCACAATCCTGGTGGATGTCTCACTCTGCCTCTGTCATCTACTCTGAATCTGTAGGAGGGTCCGAGCAAGCTGAATCTCTGGCTCTAGTCTCCTCGATCATCTCTATTAGTATACTCTCTCCCTCTACGCGAAAGTATACCTTCCCGCTATCATGATTGGACACCGCCTTGGCTGTGGCTAAGAACGGGCGTCCTAAAATGATGGGAGTATCGGTCATGAACTCAGGGATCTCCATATCCAGCACGACGAGGTCCACGGGGAATTTCAGGCCCTGAATCGTGACGACAACGTCCTTCAACAATCCATTCGGCCTCTTGACAGATCGATCAGCAAACTAGAGGATCGTCCAGCTCTATCGGAGAGGGCCAAACTCGAATCAGTCGAGTAAGGCTGCCGGAAGTAGGTTGATGGAAGGACATCTATCTAATAGAGTCTGATCGAACCTCTGCTCATGAATATGGCATCTGACATAGGGGGCTCCTGCATCTGGCCTCTTGGCTGGCAGATGGTTCTGGATGGTGAAGCAAGTGGCACGAGTGAGCACATGGATCTCTGACTGGTGGTTCCTCCTCTTCCTACAAATGGTGGTCATGTCTCTGAGGTTCCTCTGGAAGAGGGGGATGTGCTCCAAGGCCTCCTGTATAGTCAGTTGTATTTGAAATCGGTCCATCATCTGCTGGTTGAACTCTAGCTGTTGTGATTTTTTTGGATTTTCTTTTTTATACCCCTTAGTCAAGTTGAGTGATTGGGGAAAGGGGACAGCTGGCCCCTTCTCAGATGAAGGGCTAGGATCGGGTCTATGGTGCTGTGGCAAAGTAGAATCCATACATAAATCATCAATCAACACATACGGACTTGCAAATGACAAACCCTTTCCTTTATTCTCAAAATAGTCCTGAGATACATCAATAACAGGAAATGAAATAGGAGAAGAACTGGTGGCTTCTGTACCACCTACAGCATCTGGACTCGTGGCCTCAGTACCGCGCTTTGGCTCAGCAACTCTGGTGGTGTCAGCACCACCGTCATCATCCTCATCATGAGCAGCCTCAACACCGCTCTCATCCTCGTCTGGCGCTCCTGAAGCTGCATGGGGTTGTCGCTCAGACGAGGCACCGCTAGCAGGCATCCTACTGCTCCTAAGTGTAATAAAGTCAGCATCAAACATGTACGCAGAAATATCACCAAGTGAATCACTAGGAGTTGTAACCTCCGTAAACTCTACCAGCTCAGACTTCCTCTCGAGGTTGTTCAGATTGGGCTCAATCTGGGTAGGTATGGTGGCCTTCCCCTTCACAATCTCTCTCATCTCCTGGTGGAACTTGTCCATCTCCCGCCTAAAGGTAGCCTGCTGCTCGGAAATGAGGTGGGTTAAATCATCTAAGGCTAGATTCTCATAGGCGGGCCCATGAGAACCTGACGGGTGGCCTCTCTGGAAGTGAGGTTGTTGTTGCTGAGAGTGAGAGGGATACTGCTGAGAATGATACTGTGGAGGATGTTGTTGTTTCCTCCATGACTATCCCTGTTGATAGGGACGAGGACCATGCTGCTGGTAAGATTGGGGGATGTGGTTGCTGCTGGTGTGGGAACTGGGGCTGCTGGTGCTGCTCTCGCTGCAGGTCGTACTGGCCATCCTGAACTGGAGGTTGTTGCTGGGAACTGGTACCTCCGGTCGACCAACGGAATCCAGGATGGTCTCGTCAGATCCTAGGCTGGGGTCGGTCATACCATATCCCGTTGACATCCATCAATGGATCCTGCTCGTAGGTGGGTGAGGGGAGTATTGCCAAGGGCTGGTCCGGCTGATACACCACCATCTGGATGTCCTAAGATGGTGGTGGCTGAACATACTGCTGCTGCGGTTGTTGGAACGGCTCCGACTGAATGTGGTGAACCTGTCGATACTAGGCGGAGGGCTGGCTCGAGCTGCTACTGCTGCCGATATCTGCCCGTAACCTGAGACGGGGCTGAGAATCCGTCTGTACCTCCTGGAGACACATGATCGGGGTCTTCAGGTCACTCAGCGTATGTGCCATCTGATCAATCTGCGTCATGCCCTGGCACTGCTTCTTCTAGATCAATTCTATCTGATCCATCTTCTCGCTGATGATCCCTATGTCAGCGGATGTCGACTCTGACTGTGCTGCTACCACTGATGATGTAGAAGGACCGACATCGACCCGTGCTATCCTCTGATAGGACACGACCTGTGGCATAGGCTTCCCCTAAGTGTAGAGTCAGGTCTGAGACATCACAGTATAGTTCTCAGCCATCTCCTTATCGATGGCCCAGATCTGATCCTCATCCTTGGTGATATACGAGCCTCCACAGGATGCATTAACTAACCCATGCAGCTCCGATGTAAGCCCGCAGAAAAAGCTCTGAACAAGGTTGGGCTTCGATATGTCGTGATGGGGGCACCGATCTGTGAGCTCTCTGAAGCGATCCCATGCCTTGTGAAACTTCTCATTGGAGAGCATGGAGAAATTGCTGATTAGGGCCCCAGCTGCATTGGTCCGGTCGAGTGGATAATACTTGTTGAGATACTCGTTCTGGAGTTGTTCCTAAGTAGTGACAAATCTCCCTAAATGCTTCAGCTAGTTGGCTGTTTTGTCGACGAGGGAGAAGGAGAAAGCCATCATCTTAATGGTGTCCTCGTCCATGAGGCGATCGTGGATAGTGCTGCATATCATCTCAAACTCCAGGAGATGAAGGTGCGGCTCCTCAGTGGCAAGTTCGTGGAAGAGAGGAAGGAGTTGAATAGTCTGAGGTTGGAACTTGAAGTCTCCCGTAATGGGCGGCAACACAATCTATCTGTGGGTTAGAGTTGCACCAGGGTTGCGCAACTCCCTCATCGGGCACGCTACTGCTGCTTGCTGAACTGGCTGTGTGGGCTCCTCTCCCTCGGGAATATCTCCTCCACCGGGTTTCCACTGCTCTCGGTCTGCTCGCATCTGCTCCACATCCCGGCGCATATCTACCATGAAAGCCCCCTGATCGTGGATCTGTCACTGCAAAGTCTCAAGGGAGGCTAATAGGGTGTTGTGGATCGCACTCTAGT
Organism: Ottelia alismoides; assembly: GCA_037367405.1. Classification (NCBI taxonomy): domain Eukaryota; kingdom Viridiplantae; phylum Streptophyta; class Magnoliopsida; order Alismatales; family Hydrocharitaceae; genus Ottelia; species Ottelia alismoides. The sequence goes on along the minus strand of JAZKJV010010727.1, from coordinate 184,661 downwards.
CCAACATGTAGGTTTGCTCTCCTCTGGAACCATCGGTGCGCTCCTCGTTGCTGGACATGGTCTCTACAAAGGCAAAAGACCCAAACTCAGGTGCCGATAAATCAACTGGTTGCTGTTGTCTCTGATCGTGTACCTCATGATTGGTAGAAGGGTGGTCAAGGGGGAACATGGTGTAATCGAACTCGGGTTCGGAGAGCGGGTCTCGGTTCTCGTGAACCAACCGAGATGAGCAGGCCGGAGTGCTCGAAAGCAGTGCAGTTAGAGGCTGCCTAAGGGTCCTCCGACCCATCATCTTGATCTCGCGAGTAAGGCAGATGAGATCTGAATAGCAAACAGGATCGGTCAAGCAAACCCCCGATTCACCTACGCACGCAGAGCTGATGACCGTGAAGGTTCAGTCTTGTATCTTGTCGTTTTTATTAGGTGATCAAAACAGTCTATCAGAGTGATTAAGCGAGTTGTTGGGAATCCAACGCCCCCAGGAGACTGTCCCGATCCAAAGCTAGATCTTTCCCAGCCAGTACAAGTCGCGGACCATTTACTGGCTACCCGATCGACTCGCTCTATTAAGGATATTGTGGCCCGCTTTACCGGAAATCGGAGCGATCCTCACTGGAGAATGACTAACTAGGAATCAGTAGTCTGAAGAAGGGTCGGATATGGCTCTAACCTAGGGTGCGGGTCACTCTCTCTCATCCAAATCATACAATGAGGGGATTGCTCTCCCAAGGTATTTTTTTGGTGAAGCGAAGTTTAGGTCAAGTTTGCTTAAACAGTCCCAATTTTATAGTTTTTGTTTTATAGGTATTTTTCGAAACAAACAACGCCTAACAAATTTTTTGATTCTCCTGATTTTTATTAAGTCCGAAAACAGGGGGAGAAGACGAAAAAGCTGATGTACGACTAAACACAATGATGCATGCTGAGTAAGAAATGCATACCTTGCCTCCAGCACTCTACAAGCAAAATGATCCGCACATAAATTTAAATGACAGAAATAAAGCTAATTTAAATGATGTAATGAGGAAATCAGCCTTAAGCAGAATTTTCTACACGTGAAGCACAGTAGCTAACGGGTCAACAGGAGGGGTCGGTGTCCGATCTCTGATGTCGATCAGTGTCTGTCACAACGGATCCTGCCAGCATTGTATACGGTCTTTAGCGGCACGCGACTCCTCAAGTGACCAGGTTAGCTTTTTATTAGTGATTTAATTAATAAGGTCCAATTATTTGCTCTATAGTAACAGGAAAAGTAATTAGGGTTACGCCTTAAGAATTACGTCACAAGACAATAAAAAATCCTAAGCTAAGGCTAAATCTTCAAAAATCAAAGAGAAATAAAAACGATAAAATCAAAAATCCGGTGAAAACCGCGGTGAGGTCCCCCGATCACACCGGTGCTCAGCGAAACAGACCCCAAAAATCACCAAGTCTGAAAGAGAGTCTCTGAGTTGTCCTATATTATTACAATAATATAGTTGAAAAATAAACTAAGATACTTCTACTCTAACACTCCCCCACACTCCTGCTCTCCTATCTCACGCTTTCCTGCGGCTCTACGTAGAAAAGAGACGCCTCTGAATCCCGAGGGTGTGTCGGCTTCCCGAAGAAAGCCACCCTCGATTGTCGGGCCCTCGCAAGAAAATTGAAACAAGAGATGTCTTAGTCCACAGTTATTATAATAATGAAAAATAAAATAAAATAAAAATAAATGCAAAAAAATGAAAACAAAAATAAATAAAAGAAATAAAAACACAAAAAAACAAATAAAAATAAAAAGAATAATAAAAAGGAAACAAATAAAAGAAAATAAAAGAAAGGAAAAAGGAAAACCGAAAAAGAAAGAAAAATAGTGAAAGAAAAGCCAACTACTAAGCTGTGCTCCCCGGCAACGACGCCATTCCGATGAGCGACTCGAGTTGACTAAGGCAAGAAGGTATCAATGGTCATTGCGACCTCAACCCCTCGGGCCAGACTCAATCCAGAAAATCAAGACCACCAATCAAAATAAATCAACAAATCAGGTAAATAGCAGTCTCGCTATTTTATTTTACCTGTTATAGCTACCAGGGTCGAACATAAGGAGCACGGTTTGAAAACTACGAAGTAGTTGGGGTTTAAAAATAAAAGAAACAAACAATTTTTGGTATTCTAAATTTTTTGTAATTTTAATATTAAGAAAATGAATAAAAAAGTCAAAAAGGACTAATCAAACAATTATTTCAAGGAGCAAAAACGGTCAGAAAATTAAAATCAAAATATTTTTGGGTTTTGCAAATATTCAAATGTTTTTGTTTTTTTCTAGGATTTTTCTTATTTTTAAGTATTTTCTAAAAATGAAACAAGGCTAAAAATCAAAGATGTTGTGCAGCTAGAATCTAAAGGCTATTTAAAAATATCAAAATAGCCTATAAAATTCCAGCAATAATTTTATGAGAAATTAAAATAAAATCCTAACTACAGAAAAAGAAATTACATTTTTTGATTTTTTCTGAATTTTTAATGATTTTTCTAAGTTTTTTAGGGTTTTTCAATTTTTAAGGTTTTTATAAATCCAAATGCAATAAAAATTTGACAGAAGTAAAAACACACTAAAACACGCAAACAATAAATTTTTGAGATTTTTTTGGAGGGTTTAATATTTTTAGTTGGTTTTTCAAATTAGACAGATGTAATTTTTAAGGTTTTTGAATTTTTAAAAATATCAAATGAAAACAAAACAAGCCCAAATTCGTACAAATTTTTACACTGTGGCAGGAGCCACATGTCCTAATTTCATGAATTTTGGACGAAATTTGCTATTTATTCAAGCCAATTAAAAATGCACGACATATAGGGACCTAGATGCAAGAAAAATAAGTTCCAGGGTCTTAATGATAACATGCGTCAAAAGCCTAGGGGGCACTTGCAATTTTCACATGATTTTAGCACATGTCCAAAACAATCACGCACAGGGGTATAAGTAAAAATATGAAAACTAAAATATCAAATCATAACATCAATTAAGTTCCGGGTCATGCATGCAAATGTACCAAAAATACATGTGATGATGCACGTGCAACCATACAGGAAGGACCAAAATGTAAATACTGAAAACAGCAGGGGCTCAAATGCAAATAGTCCACAGTATACTATTTATTTTACAGACTAAACGACAAATGAAATAAAGGCAGGGGTATGGGAGAAAATTACCCAGGAAGGGTGTGCGGCTCACATGGAGTGACAGGTGGCGTGCTCTGGTTGGCTGGAGACGTGCGGCTCTGGCACTGACAGCTGGCGCATCTAACGGCCTGATGAAGGCGGCGAACGTGGGGAGTACGGGGTTGTTAGATGTCAGATCTAATGGCCTGTCAGGCACGGGCGATGAACGGTCCTGATGGGAACTCGCAGAGAGGGAAGATATGACGGTTGAGGAGGGTCCTGGATGAACTCCGTCTGAGCAAGGTTCGCGGGAGAACTGGCGGAATTCCGGGTGTCCGATGAACGATCAGGAAGCGGGTCTCAACTCACGATGCTCCTCCGCATTGGGTGGCGGTGTCGGCTGGAGCATCCATCGATCGGATCTCCGGGAAGGTGGTGGTGACCTGGGTGGCTCCGACGAGGCTATGCTGAGATGCTCTGGGGGATCTCCACGCGCGACTCGACCTGTGGGATAAATCTCCTGCTCGGGGGCGTACTCAGGCCAACGTTATTAGAGTAAAACTAGAGAGAAGCGACGATGGGAGGCGGAGGTAGGTTCCGATGATGCGGGGCGTGGAACCTAAGCCTAATCTCAGCTTGTACAGCCGAGATTTGGGTGGTCAGACTGTGGAGGAAAGATGACAGTGAACCACGGAGTCGATCTAAACGGATATGGTTGACTGATGGAGCTCCGACCACCAGGTCGGAGCCGACGGAGGGACAAATGAAGGATTCGAGATAAACGGAGCTAGGGAAGAAATGAAGATTGCCAGACGGTCCTAGAATAATCCTGAGCTCCAGGAGGTGAGGTCGATGGGGGTCGTCGCCTCTACCATGCGACGGAAGGCGGGGAGGCTCGAACGCGGTAGAGGTCCGGCCACGTGCTTCGAGCGTCGGCTGCAACCACTCTCTCCGGCCACCTAAGGGTTCTTCTGAAAGCTGTCACCAAGGGGAAGGTCTCTTGGGTAGAAAGAGGGAGTGTGGCGCGAGCTCCGGAGCTGGGGCAAGGAATGAAGACTTTATACTCGTTCCCAGGTGGCGAAGAAGATTGGGCACAGGCGCGCGAACCGAGGGCGATCCGACCTTCCCTAGGGATCCACGAGGGTCGTGGATCCAATGGGGAGGATTGGATGAAAGAATCGGGGCGAAAGGAGGTCGGATCTGCTCCAAAGAATTTGGAGAAGTCGGGCGTGTGAGACAGATCCGCGAAGAGAGGGTCCGGGAGGGGGAGTTGACCGGGGTCAACATCCCTCCTAGACCAATCAGAAAATTCGTGGTCAAAATTATTTGTAAAATAATTTAAAAATAGAAAATGATTTTATTTTAAAAAATGTTCAAAAAAATGTTTATTATTTTTCAAACTACTTTTAATGATTTTTCTTTATTTATTTTGAAAAATAAATTAAGGTATATACATTATATTATATTATATACAGGTATAAAATACATATGTATTTTATATTATTATTTTTATTTTCTCATTTTTGTACAAATACCCTAATTTTATATTTTATTTATGTACAACATAAAATTTAGAGTATAAAATAATTTTTATTTTATTTTTATTGTTTATTTACAAAAGTGAAATAAATAGATATATGGTACTTATATACATGTGATATGTACAAGTAAAGAGAGAGAAATTATTTTGTTTTTATTTTTAATTTATTTTTCTAATTTTTGTTTTATTTTTAAAAATATATACAAGATAATAGAAACACATATTTATTTTATTTTTGTGAAAATAAAATATGTACAAATAAGAAGGAATATTCTCAAGGTATAGTGGCCCTATCTCTCTATACTTATTTTATTTGGCGATCAGGCCCATATTGGACCCTCTCTTGGGTTTGGGTCACTCAATATTTATTCTAAATATTTCCTTCTTTTTCTTTATTCTTTATTCTTTTATTTTTGCACAAATACATGCTAATTATTAATATTTAACAAATGCATGTTGATGGATAATTTATTGTACTTACAACTATATGCATGATGTTTTGCCAAGATTTTTAGCTAAAATAAAAGAATAAAGAGTGATGAATGAGTATTCATCATGCTCCGACCGTGTTCCGACCACCCTTTCCATCCCACTCTCTTCCCTATATGTTTCTCCATCCTCCCGAACCATCAGCCCAACCTTATCGAACCTTGATCAGCGAATCACTCGTGCGCCTCTGCCACTCACCGGAGGAGCGCAGCCATGCACCATCAATGCCCATTTCGCCACCAATAAGGTCCCCGGCCCCCTTATTTTCTTGTACGAGTTTTTCTTTGCAGGTTTGAAGGCCAAGGGACTCCCAACGGAGTCGGTTTTTGAAGATTCGAGGTACCTGGAGGTGTTGCACTTCCTCGACCTCGTGGAGGAGCTCCGGCCAACGTCGGAGCATTTTACCGCCTCCTGCAGTTAGAAACCTCACCAAGAACGTCTTGAGCCATCTTGGAGCCTCGAAGAACGCCAGAGATGGGAGATCGGGGCGGGGAAGCTCGGCTTCGCCGGTCTTCTTCCATGTTCTTCCCCTTTACTTCCCTGTCGTCGGATGAAGAAGGTGGTGCCAGATCGAACCTCAGCCGTCGGATCCTTCCGAGCTTCAACAGTTGGATCATGTCAAGTGATCTAATCTTCACCGTCGATCCGCGAATCGGTATCAGCCATCGGATGCTCGCCACGTGTCAAGTAAATCCTCCAGCACAGTTCGATCCAGTCACTTATGGGGTTAATTGCATAACTTCCCTGGTACATTTTATATTTATTATTTGATATTGTAAATAAAATATTACGTGTAAATAAAATTAGAAATTTTGTAAATGGGCCCCCGTACTTTATTGTAATTGCAATTTGGTCCTTCCCAGCCTCACGTGTAGTCCTACGTGAGGGTTGTAATTTTGCATAGAGGCCCCTGGCGATTTTGTATATTGTAAAATAGCACCAGAACATTAAATAAAGGATTTTTTATGTTGGGAAAAGTGCATTGTGCCCTTTGTACTTTTATTTAATTGCATTTATGCCCCTGCTAGGACTTGTATTTTTGTGACTTTTAGGTAATTATTAAAAATAGCTAACTTGCTCCTAAAAATACACAAAAATAGGATTAGATGCTCCATGCATTGTACTTACAAGCCACGTGTCCACTTTGCATTTTTTGCAATTAATCTATTTACTAAAATTAAAAAGAAACCTAAATAATCACTATCTATTTTAGAAAATTCCAAAAAAAATATAAAAACATTTTTAAAAATTCTAAAAAAATTATATATGGTATATTTTGATATATATTGAGTCCAGAAAACAAAAACCCCTAAAAATAGTAAAAGAAAAAATCAGAAAGCTCAAAAATCAAACAAAAAATATAAAAATTCTTCAAAAATACCAAAAATATATTTTTCTATTTTATAATTATCTATATATTATTATTTATGTATTAAAATTAATTTGGGTAATTTTGGGAGTTATTTATTATTTTCAAAACCTAAATCGATTTCAGATTATGTATTAATCCAATATTTGGGATATTTTTTACTTTAAAAATACATAAAAATTAGCATAAATTTCGAGAAAATATAAAAACATTAGAAAATTATTAAAAATCCAAAAACAATTTATTTTCTGAATTTTGTTTATATTTAATAGCATTTATAAATATATTTCTATTTATTGTGTAAATAAAGCCTTATATATGCTATTTTTTTATAAAATAAAAAGAAAATATAAAAAGATAAAAATATAAAAATAAAATATAAAATCATAAAATTAAAAATAAAATTAAAAATTAAAAATTAAAAATTAAAAACCCACAAAAAACAATAACATGGACAAGAAAAGAATGGAATAATTTTGTGCGCATATTTTTGCCCCCAACCGTTTGCTCCCAGTGTTCGACACTCTACACATGCTTACACGTTATACACATTTGCTTGTAGAGTTATAATAAATTTTAACTCCATATTTTTGAGATTTAATTGCTTTATTCATATTCCGGGTTAGTTGTTAATTAATCAAGGATTTAGTCTGAGGTCGCCTCAGCGACTGTCCTTCCCGCCTTGTGTGGAATGACATGACTTCGGCTCAATTCATGCGTTATCAGCTATCTGAACGTACTTAAGAGACATATTATACTTAGAGTTGATTGTGCCACCCATTTTCTGTCAGTCAGTGCATCCTTTCACCTACTCAATAGCATCTTTAAAGAGAGCCGGTCACCATAGACTACATCGAAGCACTTTTGCTATCGTTCTCTTCCTAGAGTGGTGTCCTCCTACTTCAAGTATGTGACAATGCTCCAGGATACCGATATATTCTTCCTAGACCAGTATGTGTCTTGTCAACCTTCAGCTTTGGCCGATCTTGTGGAGTTCTTTTGGAGACAAGATAATTCAAAATATTAGAGTACTTGGGGAGTAAGGTAACAGAAAGAATTACCTCATCTGAGAAAGTTTATGTAATCGGAATCATGTTCTGCTCAAGAGTGTATGTTTCTATGATTCTAGAAAGATGGTCTACCACCATATTTTTGAGTCCGGGCTTATCTCGCATTTCTAGGTCAAACTCCTAGAGTAGAATGATCCATCTTATCAAACGAGGTTTGACATCCTTCTTGCTTTGTAAGTGCTTGATGGCAGAATGATCTGTATATACAATAACCTTGTATCCAAACAAATGCAATCTGAACTTTTGCAGTGCAAAAATAAGAACTAGCCATTCTTTCGCTATGATAGGGTACTTTTCTGGACCTCATCTAATATCCTGCCAGCGTAATGAATAGAAAATGGTAATCCATCTAGTCTCTGTCCCAAAACATCCCCAATAGTGTAATCAGAAGCATCGGTCATGATCTCGGATGGAAGATATCAATCGGGTGGTTGTAGGACATGAGCCTGTGTGGTAAGATCTTTCAGTTGATTGAAGTCCTAGAGAACTCTGTCATCCATAATAAAATCAGTCTCCTTGATAAGAAGTTCAGTCCATGGTCGCATAATTTTGTTGAAGACTTTGGTAAATCTTCTGTAGAATCCCACGTGCCCCAGAAATGACCTGACTAGCTTCATATTAGTCGGTAGCTCAAGTTTTGAAATCATGTCCACCTTTGCAGGGTCAACCTTCATGCCACGCTTGGAGATGACATAACCTAGCACAATTCCTTCAATCACCATGAGGTGACTCTTCTCGCACAAGACTATCAAGTTAACCTCATAGCATCTTTTCAATACTCAACCTAGATATGTAAGCATTGATCAAAGTTGTCCTCGTAGATCAAGAAATCATCCATGAATTCCTTGAAGAAACTACCAACCATAAATGTGAATATTGTCAGCATATACCTTTGGAATGTGGCGATTGCATTGCACAATCCAAAGAGCATCCTTTTGAAGGCATATGTCCCAAATGGACAGGTGAACGTAGTCTTATCTTGGTCCTCAGGAGGTAATGACAACTTGATTATATGCAGACTACCCATCCAAGAAGTAGAAATATTCCTTCGCGATCAATCTTTCAACTATCTGGTCAATGAAGGGAAGCGGGAAATGATCCTTCTTGGTAGCTAAGTTCAAGCATCTGTAATCAACGCAGATGCACCAGGAAGTCGGTACTCTGATCGGAATCTCCTCTCCCTTGTTGTTCGTAACAATTATGATCCCAGATTTCTTGGGAACCACTTGTTACAGACATACCCATTTATAGTTGGAGATGGGATATATGAATCCCTCTTCACGCCATTTCATGATTTCCTTCATCACAACTTCCCGAAGATTAGGGTTCAATCTTCTGAAATTCTCGAGAAGGCTTGTTATCTTCTTCAAGGTAGATGTGATGTGAGAAAAGTGATGGGTTGATCCCATGGAGATCTATTATTTTCCAATCTATTGCATTGTAGTTTCTTCCAAGAACCTCAACCACATCGCTTCCTTGTGTCGGCCCTAGGACTTGCCTAGAATAAAAATACACAGAACCACACATTCACTTGATTGCTTTTAGTTGTGTGGCTCGTTTTGATTAATCCTTGTTTACCCAACTACAACAACTTCACATTATTAACTAAGGGTAGATTCGAGATCGTCAAATGGTGTTGTTGTTGGGGTGCTATCTAATCATGATGCCTACTACTTGGGGGATGAATCCAACATCGCTACACATCTTGTGCATTCTATTCATCCTCAGTCTCCTGAGAAGGTGTTGAAATGAGAGATTCAAGGTACAAGGTCCGATCTTGGAGGGCATGCGATGTCCGACAAGTCGGATCCGGCAATCGCTATATCGACTGCTCTCACAGCATGTGGCACTCGAACCGATCTTCTCAACAACAATTAACCCACAGTAGAGATAAGCAAGGCAAATATGTGTGGAGTTAAAATTTATTTTATTTAACTCTACAAAATGTGTGTATATAACAAGTAGTAGAGTGTCGAACTATAGAGAGAAAACGATGGATAACTTTAATTATTTATATTTATTTCTAATTAATAATGATTGTTTTTTGTATTTTTAGATTTTTTTATTTTATGCGGATTTAAATTATATTTAACTTTTATGGTTTTTTATTATTTTATAATTTTAAAATTTTTAAATTTTATATTTTCTTTTTAATTTTGCAAAATTTTAGTTTCTTTTTATTTTTAAAATAAAATATGCAATTATATATGGTAATGATGATATTATATATTATATAAGTAACATATAGGGTATATAACATATATATTATATTTTTTAATATAAATAAATATACTAATAATATAGGAAATAAAATATTTTTGTATTTTTAATATTTTCTATATTTTTGGTAATTTTTATAGAATTTTTGCTAATTTTTATGTATGTCTAAAGTATTAAATGTAGCAAACAAGTGTACAGTTTAAATATTTGAGATAGTTTTAGGTTTAATAAATATCAATAAGTTTAAAATTAACCTAAAACTTTTAAATATATAGAATATAATATATAGAAAATTCTAAAATAGAAAGAAATATTTTTGGATTTTTTCAATGATTTTTTACTAATTTTTATAAGGTTTTTAGGGTTTTGTAATTTTTAGGTTTTGTATTTTGTATTATTAGTGATTTTTAGGTATATGGTAGGTAATATAATAATATAGCTAATATATTTTTTGGGAAATTTTAGAGGTGTTTTTATAATTTTTGTGGTTTTTAATAATTATACAAAATAAAAATATGTGTTTTTATATCTTTAATAAATATAAAACTAATTAAATTTTCATGTGAAAAATATATGTTATCAAGAATTATGTCATGTACTTAAATAGAATTTACTACAATTTTCTGACTAATAACAATATCTATAAATATAAATATACACAAAATATAATGTTGAACTGATAGGGATCTTTTTCCAATCAAAAAAAGTTTCAATGCATTTCATAATAGGTCCATAAAGTTCAAGGTACATGTGCAATATTTATAGGACTTCACTTACCCCTGTACATGAGGTAGAAGGACTATTTTGTAAATACAATAAAGCTTGTGTTCTTTTGCAAATTAACCTATATATTTTACTCTAGAAATAATATTTACAAGACTAAATGTAATACAAAAAGATAGGAGGGTGTGATACAAATTATCCAAGAGATGCTCATACCTGGCGCGTACAACGGAGATGTACAACTCAGCGTGCACCAAGTGGGGATCACTTAAGATGAACAGTTGTGCATGGCTTCGTTTCATTTCACTATTTAATCTAGGCCTGGATCTTCATCCAATGGTTCTGGCACTGCTTGGAAGAACGAGTGAAAGCACGAAAAGCGGTATGCTAAGTTTGAATTTTAATTTTCATTATGAACACACACATGATTCTCGAAATTCTTAGATAAATAATCAATGAATAAGTGAAAATAACTCCTAGGGAGTACAACGACAAGTTCAAGGGTTGAACATAGGGACATGATGAAAACAACACAAGTTTTGGAAAGAAATTTGCTTTGAAATTGACAAAAATGCAAGATGAACTCTCCTAATTTTTCTTTGATTTTATAAAAATCAGAATTGTAAATGTTTCCAGGTCCCATAGAATTTTTTCGGTGAATTTTTTGGAGTTTCTAGCCATTATTTTATGATTTATCAAAGATGCTGGGGCATAAATGTGATTTTCAAAAAAGATAAGGGCATGGATGTAAAAAACTATCTAATGAACATTTTGCAATTGTAAAAAGTTATTAGGAAAAAGTGAAAATTACCTAAATAAATACTTTATGGAAAATTGTATAGAAGGAAATGAAATTTTAGAAATTGCAGACAGCTCCCTAAAGGACAAAAATAAAATTAAGCGGAACATGAAAGATATATTTGCAAATATCACATAATAAAATAAGTAAAATTAGAGAAATTGTAAAAACAAGATCACTGTTTCGCAAATTTATGGATAGGTCCAAAAAAACTAAATAAACAAAAAATACGGGAAATACAAATCAAAAAAATCACAGAGGCCCTTGCCCATGCCCAGCAGAGTACAGGGCAGCAGAGGGGTGGGACGAAGTGGCCGATGGGCGACGGAGGGGCGATGGCGTGAAAGCACGAAGGAGCAACTCCGGTGCGGAGGTTCGGAGCCATGATGGAAGCGATGGATATGGGTTCTTCCACCGGATCATCCTTCGATGGCGGGGGGTTGATTCTCCCTATGATGGGTTCTCCCCCTCCCTCTTATTGGGATCGAGGGAGAGGAGATGAAGGGAGAGGAGAAGGTGCGGCAGTGGTTGGAGGCCAAACGCCACAGCGGTTATTTGTGAAGAGGAGGAGAAAGGTCGTGGGACGGCGGGCTGGAGGCGGAGGTGGCGTTCTTGCATGAAGATGAGGGATGGGTGCTGACATCAGTACTGATGTCAACATCCCCTTTTTATTTTTTTAAATGTTGGTGTCAGCTATTTTGTCTTCTAGCGATTTTTTTTGAAAATGAAGATGGAGGAGGATAAGAGCCCCTTTGGGCATCTTCCAAACTAGGCCTGAAAAATAAAAATAATAATAGTTAGAAACTCAATATGTGCTTGAAGCTCGTATTTATTACAAAATAAATTAATGCAATTTTTTTAAAGAAAATATTTATGAAATTTTTAGATGATTTGAAATGATAATGAGATGAAAATTATGCACAAAATGAAGAAAAATACAATTGATTAAACATGATTTTTGCTCAATAAAGGGTATAAAAATATGATAAATTGTAGATTCATCATATCCCCATACTTAACTTTTGTTAGTATCGAGCAAAACAATGGTATGCAAAGAGAAAGAAAAAATAATTAGAGAACACTTAGAGAGACTTTGCAGCAGACACTCCCACAAAGTCCTGAGACTTTAAAGACAAGTTTGAACAAATAATAAACGAAAACTAAGTTTACCTTTGGATTAATAATGTGTTCGGATTCCTTATAGACTCGAGAACTCAATTCAACAGCCATCGTGTTCAAGCAACTTTAGTTAACTCCATCATTAGGTCAAGTCAGATCAACCCGATCAACAGATATTCTCTTTAACCTTGAGTTGAAATTGAACTGTGTATGAAAGTTATAGCTCTTTCCGACTTGCGAGATAAGTACACTGTACAATCTTAAGCATGATACCAGGAGATTCACAAAATCTAAAGCTTCTAGTCTCTCTAAATCTAAGTAAGCTTATTCTCGTTTCACATGAATCTGTCAGCAATAGAAAATGGGTGCAAATAGTAAAACTTGGATTTATAGGATTTTCTGTAGACCACTTTGGTCCATTGCTCTCTCTTTTTTTTCTTTTTGAAGAGCATAACCCTAAGCCTCTTTGGCCTCTTTTAAACTGGTAGCAACATTGGTCTGCTACTTAGCTTATTTGGTAGATCTAGGTTATTTGAGTAGATTTTTTCTTTGGTAGATCTTTTCTTTTCATTTGTATTTTTGGAACATGCATCCCTTATTATGCTTTATTTTTTATAAGATTTTGTGGAATTGGATATCAAGAGTGTACATGTATAAAATGTGACTTTCAAATAAATGTACAAGGCAAGTTTGTTGACAGACCCAAAATTATAGAGAATAAGTGGTTCCTGAACTTAATTCATTGAATTTTATTTTTCTGAGATTTAGAGTCACTCCATTCCCTTACTAGAGATCGAAACAATCCCTTATACACGCAAATTAAGTTGAATTAAGGTGTAATATGCAATTTGTTCAATAATCAATCAAGAGTAAAAGAGTGCTAAAGCTGTCAAGATGGTCTATTTAGATAAAAATTTTGTTCACCGCATAAAACTCATAGAAATCAAGGAATTAAGTCTAAAATAGACCTAAAGAGACATACTCAAGCCTAAAGAAATCTCTGAAATTAAGTGGATTAAGGTCTTATTAGTCTAAGTCCAAACTTGTAAAACCCCGAGTAAAAATCTCAAAAAATAGGAGAAATAGGGAAAATTTGATTTTTGAAAGAAAAAATTTGGGGGGAGCGGGTTTTTGCAAATTTTATGGGTTTTGGGTATAAGAAAATGTTTTTGGATTTTTTTGTTAAACATGCAAAGAAACATTTTGAAAATGTTTTGAATTTTTTTAAAAAATCAATGTAGAATAAAATGGAATGTATAAAAAATGGAAAAAGATAAAAAAATGCAATGCATGAAATGTTATGCATCCCCCATACTTGTATTGAACAACGTCCCCATGGTGATAAAAGAGTGAAAAAAATATATGGGACAACAAGAATGAAGAGAGTCCAGATGCAAGCGAGCTTATTTTTGTGGGGTTTCCTCCATATTTATTCAAAATAAACTAAGTATATACAACAGAGAGAGAGAGAGAATACCTTAAGCAGCAGTATAAACAGATGGCTAATTTTATGCCTCGCCAAGGCATGCAGTACACAGACTTCCTGCAAGAGTAGAGTTTTGGCTACTGACATTGGGCCATCGGGTTCAATTATGGGTTTTAATCATTGGCCATTCTCTCGAAATGTAGCATTAGTGCTTGGATCTTTAATTTCCACAGAGCCATTATCAAAAATTTCAATTACAACATAGGTCTCCTTCCATTTTGATCTTAGTTTTAGGGAAGAACTTGAGTTTAGCATCGAACAACTATACCTTTTGATCGACCTTGAAACTTTTCCTCAAAATATGAGCATCATGCCTTTTTAAATTTTATTTTTGTAGATCAAATTATTATCATATGCTTGAGATCTCAATTCCTCCAACTCAGCAAGATTCAGTAATCTTATCTTTCCAGCATCATCTAAATCAAGTTGGCATTTTCGAATAGCCAAGAGGGATTTGTGGCGGATCTCCACAGGAAGGTGACATGCTTTGTCATAAACAATATGGTATGGGCTCATTCCCAGAGGAGTGAGAAAGGCAGTCTGTTTATCTCAAAGAGCAGAAGTCAAGTGTTGTGACCAATCCTTTCGATTTGATCTCACAATTTTTTGAAGGATAGTTTTTATCTCATGATTGGAGAGCTCAGCCAAATCATTGGTTTATGGGTGGTATGCAATTGAAACTCAATGTTGGACTCCATTCTTGTTCATAAGTCTCTTTACCACAACATTTAAGAAATATATTCCTCCATCACTTATGATTACTTTGGGGAGGCCAAAGCGAGCGAACAAATCATTCAGAAATTTGATTACAGTTGTGCTATCAGCAGCACGAGTAGGGATCGCTTCAACCTAACAGGAGACATAATCAACTGTCAGCAAAATGTACTGATATCCATATGAGTTTGTGAATGGCCCCATGAAGTCAATGTCCCATGTGTCGAAGACTTCGACAATATGAACTGGTAAAAGAGGCATAATGTCTCTATGAGTCATGGTTCTAGTTGTCTAGCATTCAAGGCATGCTCAAACAATTTATCGGCATCTTTGTGTAATATAGGCCAATAAAACCCACATTGCATGATATTGGCTATAGTTCTTCTACTAGAGTGATGTCCTCCACACCTAGAAGTTTAGCGGTGAGTTAGGATACTAGGAATTTCAGAGTCAAGTACACAACATCTCCAAATTAGATCAGTACCTTCCTTAAACAATAAGGGATCTTCCCAGTGATAGAATCAAGACAGAGAAATGGTTTTATCCCTTTTATGCTTTGGCTAATCCTTAGGTAGTCTATGTGTGACCAAGTAGTTTACTATGTCAGCATACTAGGGTAATTATGATATGACCAGTAATGATTCATCTGGAAAAGTCTTGGAAATGGAAAATTCCGAGTTGGTTGATTTTTGTAATAGATGTGGTGAGAGTAACCTGGATAGGTAGTCAGCTGCTACATTCTTTGCTCCGGTTTTATCCTTGATTTCAACATCAAATTGTTGGAGCAAAAGTATCCATCGAATCAGTCTTGAGTTTGCATCCTTTTTTTTGCAAATAAGTGTTTGATCGCAGAGTGGTCAGTGTAGATGATTACATGACCTCCTAATAGATATGGTATAAATTTCTCAAGGGCAAAGACCATAGCTAGCAACTCTTTTTCAGTGGCCATATAATTCTTTTGTGCATCATCTAAAGTCTTTCTAGCATAATGAATGTCACAAGGTTTTCCGTCCCGTCTTTGCCCAAGAATTGCACCAATAGAAAAATCTGATGCATCACACATGATCTCAAAATTCAAACTCTCATCAGGCGATTGCAGAATTAGGGCCTCAGTCACCATTGTTTTGAGATTTTTGAAAGACCTTTATACTTCCTCAGATAATATGAAATCTTTGTTTTTTTTTGCAGTAGTTTGGTGAGTGATCAAGCTAATTTTGAAAAATCCTTAATAAATTGACGATAAAATCCAACATGCCTTAAAAATGTCCGTACACCTTTCACATTCTTCAGATGATCCAAATATGTTATTATTTCAATCATAGCAGGATCCACTTCCATTCCACCTTTTGATACAATATGCCCCAAAACGATCCCTTGACGAACCATAAAATGTGACTTCCCTCAAGATAAAAGCAAATTTACCTCAATGCATTTCTATAAGACACGATCTAAGAAAACAAGGGTTTACTCAAAAGAATCACCAAATATAGAGAAATCATCCATAAAATCTTCCATATAGTCTCCAATCATTTCAGCAAAAATTGCCAGCATACATCTCTAAAATGTGGCCGGTGTATTACATAGTCCAAATGGCATTCTCGGAAATGCATACGTAATTAATGGGCATGTGAATGTTATTTTTCTTGGTCTTCTAGGGTTATGGTGACTTGATTATAACTCGAATATCCATCAACGAAGCAGAAAAATTCTTTCCCAACTAATCGTTCAACAATTTGATCAATAAAAGGTAAGGGAAAATGATCCTTTCTTGTTGCTTTGTTTAATTTCCGGTAATACACACAAACTCTCCATGATGTTGCCACACGTATTGGAATGTCATCTCTATTCTCATTCTTGACAATTGTATGTCCCTCTTTCATTGGGACTACTTGTGAGGGGCCCACCCATCTACTATAAGATATGGGGTATATAATCTCATCACTAGACCATTTGCAAATATCTTTCTTAACTACGTCTTGCATATAAGGGTTTAGTCTCTGTTGCATTTTTCAAGTTGGTTTATAGTAATCTTCCATATAGATATGATGTGTATAATATTTAGGACTAATGTCTTTCAGATCAGTGATTTTTCAACCAATAGCTCTTAAATTTCTCTTAGTACTTCCATTAATTGGTCTTCTTGTGTTTGCGTCAAATGAGCATTGATGATGACGGGAAGGGTTTATTCATCATTTAAGAAGACATACTTCAAATAATATGGAAGGGGTTTAAGCTCGACTTGCACATTGGTTAGTGTTTCGATTTTTTATTCTTCAGATGCATCTAGAGAAGATATTAGGGTGGGTGAGGAATGTACATGAGGTTGAGACATATACGGTTCCTCAGATGGACAGATTATCTCACAAGATGGTTCAAGCATGGGTATTATTAAAGATGAGGTCAAATCAAGTTTTGAATCTAATGTATCCCATGCCTCATCTAACTTTATAAGATCATTCCTTGAAATTGGGCACCATGGTTCCTTGAGAGTAGAATCCAAAAAAGGTGTGTTGTTATGGTGCCTTAGAGATGTATCAGAGGTAATCAGACTAACTTCTAGTTATAAGGTGCGAGTGAAATCTTTTTTATTTCTAGAGCTCCGCACCTCAGTATACCTGCAATCTTCTAACTTAGAGTCAACATACTTGGGGATGATGATGTCAACAGGAATGATTTCGACATTAAACTTCACCTTCCTATCCTCGTAATCAAATATCGCTTTAGTTGTGGTAAAGAACGATCTGCTTAAAATTATTGGAGTTTGCGTCAGGGTCTTGGTTGGATCCATATCCACTACCACGAAGTCAAAAGGGAATTGATGCTCATGTACAGTAGCTATGACGTTCTCCAGTACCCTCTAGGTTGCTTCACAGAGCAATCAACCATTTGAAGTATCATTGAGACAGATTTAAGTTTTCCAAGATCATACTGCTTGAGAATAGTAGTAGGGAGGGGATTTATTGAGTTGCCATTATCTAGTAAAGTGTGTGAAATAACCAAGTTCTAGCGAGGGTCTAAAGTAGTCTAACGTGTCGCTGGAGCGATCGCTCACAAAATCCTAGTTTTTCAACAATCAAACCACAGTTCCAATATGAAGCAATAAAAACAAAGTGGATCAAAATTTATTATGAACCCTACTATAAAATGCGTACAATGACAAGTGGAGTAGGGTGTCTAGCGCTATATATTATTTATACATAAATAAAATAAGTATATATGTATATATCAATGCACAATATTTATCGAATAATGTGGGTTTAATAATATCATTTTTTATTTTTTATTTTATATTTTAATATTTTATTTTTTAATTATCTGATTTTATAGTTTGTTTTTAGATTTTTAGATTTCTATATTTTCTTTTTCTTTTAAAATATATAATAAGGCTATATATAAAGTATATGTACAATATAGACTAAGATAGATACAAATAATAATAGAAAAAACAAAGAAATAGCAATATTTTTGGATTTTAAATATTCTTTTACTATTTTTGTGATTTTTTGGGAATTTTCGCTAATTTTATATAATTTTAAAATTGGAAATACCTTAAAATGTGGTTAAATTCAAGGTCGAAATTAAAATGGAGATGAAAAATATTAGATAGCTTCAAAATTTTTCCAAATTAATTTTAGTATATAAATAATAATATAAAGACAATTATACCACAAAAAACACTATTTTGGATTTTTTGGAGATTTTATACTTTTTTATAAAGGTTTTGGGGATTTTTCAATTTTTAAGTGTTTTATTTTTCTATTTTTAGTGACTTTTGGGTGAAGGTTAATTATACTTAAATAAGTATGATACAATTTTTTAGGGATTTTTCAAAGTAATTTTATAACTTTTTTGGCTTTTTCAAGGCATACAGGGGCTGGATGTGCTCTATTTGATTTTTATAAAATAGGAAAAGGGCATAACATGCGAAAATAATTAGGTAGCATGATGAAGCATGCATCCAGGTACCTACTCCTATTTTTTGGTAACTTTTAGAGCATGGTAATTATTTTTAATAAATAGAAAATATCACAAAAATATTCAGCCTGACAAGGGTATAACTGCAAATAAAATAATATGTAAGGGTTATAATGCAATTTTACCTAAAATTTAACACTAATATTTAAGTTTTATATATTAAAAGACAATTACATAAACACGTTAGGGTTTCAGTGCAAATTTTACAGAATAAACGTGCGCATGCACGTGACTCTAGCAGGGACCAAATTGCAATATATGAAAACTCCAAGGGGTTACATGCAATTTATCCAAAAGTTTTTAAACTTCATAAAATATTTATAGGACCTTCTAGTAAATACAAAAATACATAGGGGTCTATAAAATTTTACCACTTAAATGCCCGGATACAAGCGATGGGGAATCGCCACGTATCCATGCGAGCAGCTCTGATCGCGTACCCCTTCACGAGAAATCAACGGTCCTGATTAGATCTGGACCATTATTCTTGATTGAATGGCGAGAAGGGGGTTGGAAGAACTCCCAAGAACACGACGCTGATGACTTTGGATTCGTCGATTCTCAGACCTCCGGTGGCCTTTGTCTTCTCCGATGGGCCGAGCAGGTTGTTGGGCCTACTCCATGTGCTCTTGCAAGGTCTGATGGTGGCGAGCAAGAACTGAAGGCTCCGATAAGGGTGAAGCACCTAAAGTAGCCCAGGTGGGCGTTAAGGCTCCAGATGAGCCTCCAGACCTACAAAAGGGCACCAAAAGAATCACGTGCACGAAGGCTATCTCCTCGACCCAGGTTTACACAAAATGATAAGGGGAACGAAATGGAGGGGGAGCTCCGGCGAGCTAGCGGCGGAGGGAGCTCGATTCCCAGATCCACAATGGATCTGGGTTAGATGAAGGGGGTTATCGATGGAGAATGCGAAGGGAATTGAAATCGTGTGGAAATCAAGGTGGATCAACGGTCGGATGATGGTGAATCAGACATGGAGCTTGAGCTCCAGGGATTTGGGTGTTTTTTATTTAAGCGCTAATCACTCAAGTAAACTACAACTAAATAAGCTAAATTGAAATTAGAATAGAGGACTACCTAAGAATTCAAGAAATGGGGACTCAATCAGCCTGAGGCGGCTAGGAGCAAGACATGCCGGTGATGTTCCGGCAATGGGTGGATACACCTCCTCCGATGGATCTCCTCGCTGCAAATCACGACCTTCTACATGTTGTAACCATGGGGAAGATCACAGGGGTAATCTGAGGGGCTAAATCCAGAAGAAAAGGGATCAAAAAGTCAAAATGGGTGAGGTGGTAATGTTTATATGCGGATTTTGATCAAGTTTCAAGGGATGATGGCATGTGATCGGTCGGGGGTAGGTGGAGATGGGAGGATAGGCATGGATGAGGGACGAAGTGGCAGTGAGATGGTGGTGGTTTAGAGAGTAATTAGTGAATGGAGAGGTGTGGAGAAATGGGAGAAGAAGGTGACCTCATGACCTTCTGACAAGAGTCAGAAGGTAGGCCGGTCTGTTGATCAAGGTCAACAAAGAAACGTGCCTAGTTGGTCCACGTGGAACAACCAGGAAATTCCAAGGCAAAATGCCTTGGAAATTAAATAATAAATAGAATTCAATTTTATTATTTTTAGGTTATAAAATAAAAATATTTCTAATTTTATGTAGTATTTCATGTGTATTTTTATTATTTTTTAGAGGTGTTTATTTATAAGTTGTTTTCTTAAGGTTCATATATAGGTATATTTACCTATATTTTAGGTATTTTATTTTTATTTTGCATTTTTTATTTTACTATTTTATTTTATTATTTTATTTTATTATTTTATAAGTTTATAACTTATTTTTATATACTTAAATATATTTTTATTATATTTTTCTGCCATATTATATACACGTATTAAATAGATGTATTATTTATATAGGTACAGTTATAGGTAATTCGTCTATGTAATTTGTATACATATTTCATTTTGATGTTTTCTTTATGTTTTTTTTGTTTTAATATGAACATGTATTATAAAAAATATTTACAAAACTATAAAAATATAAAATTATAAAATTAATGAATAATAAATAGAATGATTATTTTAATCGGGTAAACTATACAATAAGGGTTCAAACCTAACTTTCACTCCTTAACTCCAAAAAATAAGAAACCACCTTCATTAAATAGCTTATTCAAAGTTATATATATTAGTAAAAGTGATTTGATATATTTTGGTTTTTATATGAGGATATGGGTATCTGAAGTTTGGCTTTTGGAATTTTATTTTGTGTATACATTGTATATTATTTTTGTGTGAAATAAATGTTGTATTTTTCTATATATTATTATATAAAAATTTCACGTACAAAGTTTCATTATTCGAGGTGTGAATAATAAATAATAAAATAGATCCCAAAAAGTAATTATTGGCCTATTTTAGTAGAGTGATTGCCCTGCATTTCCTGTACAATTAGCCACCCTATCTCTCCCTACTTTATTCCTTATCGACTAAGTCATCATGATGACTACGTCTCGGGGGTTAGGGTCACTTCAGTTTCCTTGACACTTCGCTCTTTTTCTTTTCTTTTCTTTATTCTTTTATTTCAGCGATAAATACAATAAATATACAGTATTTCTTACAGTATTTTGTACAATTTAATGCGCATTTATTTTGAGGTATTAATGATATATTCATGCATTCAGGTAGGGTTTAAAGGCCAAAATGAAAGAATAAAGGTGATTAAATGGAGATTCATCAACCCCCTATACTTTCCTTTGCTAGTCCCTAGCAAACACTTGTGCTTATATGTGCAGAGAAGAACATAAAGAAAAGAAAAACAAAAATCTTGGAACAATTTTCGGCTATTAAACTTGTCTTAATAATGTCAAAGTTTGTAGCTCAGAGAAGGCCTTTGGATTAATGATGTATCGGAACCATTTAGAGGTTAGGATTTGTAACACAACAGCGTTTAGGTTCCACACTCCTATTATCCAGTCCAATTCACAGCCAGGTCAAAACCACCTCTCAGTCGCATACTCCTGCTACCTTGAAATGATAGAACCATGTGTGTGAAATTGTTTAGCTCTCCCTAGACAAAACCATTGAACTATCAAGTTATGTGCTCTCATGATAACTCATCCTCGTGAAGTCAAATATTTCCTTCTAAGGTCAGGTGCTTCCAGTCTTTATAATCAAATGGGATAAGAAGATAGAAGAATGGGAAGAGAAGTGGGAATGGACCACTGTAGTCTTCATTCCCTTGTGAAGTCGGTCGGTGTAACCGGATCTTCACCAAGAAGCAGGCTTTTTCTGAAGCTCATAATTGTGGAATTTTGGTTGAAGGCTTCTTTGAATGTTTTCTTTGACTTTGCATAGCTTCTGTATTCTTGTTTGTGCCCGATGGATATAACATCTTTTATTTCACCCACTGTTTTGGGGTCTTGGAAAAAGTTGCGTCGGTAGATCACCCCCCATCCGAAGCATTATTTCAATCCATCTCCAGTCTTTAGATATCATTGTTATCAGAAGAAGTGGGTTAGAGTACCGGTGTCAGCAATCCCTAAGAATGGTTCCTGAGCCACCCTTGATGAAGCATCCTTGCATCGTCCCAACTTAGACCCCAAGATTTTTCAACAGAACATCTAGGTTGAGCTAACTGTTAAGTGTGAGGTTTCCAGTCAAGTCATTGTCTCAAGAGTCGTACGGATTATATGAAGGGTTCTATTTAGGCACATTGAATAGGCTCATGAACATAGCCTTATGGAATCTAAAGAATTAAGTCAAAGTGATTTGAAGTATCTCCAATTCCAGTCCTCAGTGGGTTCCTCTAAAATTAAGTATATTAAGGTCTTCCTAAAGCTCCAATCTTCAGACTTTACTTGGTATCGTTCAATCGCCTAGATTATTCTGAAAAATGCTCATGCTATGCACAATGCAAAAATATTTATTTATTTATTGTGATAAAATTTTCTATTTTGAATTTTTTAGGGATTTTTGAAAAAGATGATACATATGCAAATTTTTTTGTTTTTCAAAAAAAATTGCAAATGTTTTTGGTATTTTTAGTTTGAAAATATTTTTGTGATTTTTGAAAATAAAAGTTTTTTGGATAAAAAAATAGGTAAAAATATTTACATGGGGATGCATCTTATATTTACAAGATTTAGGGTTTTTTAAGAATTTATAAGGGATAAGTGATCATTTTTATAGATACAACAACAAAGCCTTTTCCCACAATTAAGTAGGGTCGGCTACATGGATTCTTTGCCTCCATTCAGATCTATCTTGGGTCAATCCCAGGCTTATATCCACACAAAAAAGATCCCTTCGTATGGCATATATTCCTCAAATTTATTTGAATATGATTTTACAAAAATATTTTTGGAAAAGTATAGTCCAAAATAATCTTTACAACCCTAGTTTTACAAACATTTACACACATTTGAAAATCATTTTGCAAAGATTTTCCAAACATTATATATAGATATTTGAAAATATTTTTACAACCATTTTCCAAATGTCTGCAAATCATTTTCAAACATTTTTATTTCACGTAAAGAAAAGAAATTTTACAAACAAAATATTTTTTAAATATTGAAAACATTTTAAAAAGTATTTTTCAAATGGTTTTTAGAATATTTTTCAATTGGAATTTCAATCTGTTTTCTAAATATTTTGCTAAGAATTTTCATCTGATTTATTAATCAGTATGTACAAAAAATTTTAGGAACAATAATAATTAGATGGATTTGTATATGGGTATTTACAATGTTTTAGCCATATTTCTTGAAAATACAAAAGTATGAGTTATGGCTAAAATATATACAAAGTATATATTGACCCTCCCTATACTTTGATTGAGCTATGTCCTCATAGATCGAAGAGAAAGGAAGACATAACACGTACTAAGTATAGAGAAGTTTATATTACAACGACTAAAGAATCATAAGTCGACCATCTCCCTATACTTAAGATCTATTAATCCTAAGTATAGTAGTCTGTATACCAATGCAGGGAGGGTCAAGGGCGGGAAACGAATAAATAAATAACTCAACGGCTCATCCTATCTCCCCCTATACTTAGGGTAAAATATCCCTAAGTATAGAAAGAATGTCAAAAGTTGAGGAGACATATGAGGGATCAAAGAATGAGCATCCGAATGTATTCATTCCCCCTATACTTAGGATGAAGCATATACTAAGTATAGCAGTGATGTATGGGACGAATACGACTTCTCGAAAGAATCAAATAATAGAAAAGGAAAAGAAGAAAATGATTAACTACTCAAAAATATTTTTGTTGGCCTTGTCTGTGTGAATGGATGTTGTGGGTGTGAATTTGTCATCGTGAACCACCTGAATTGAATCGACCACAGACAGAAACATGTCATGTTTGAGATACAGCTTCAGCAGTTGACCGTTGATCACAAATGGTTGTGCGTCAATCGACAATTCGGAATGACGATACTTCCATTGCCACGCACTTGTTTTACTACGAATGGCCCTGTCCACTTGCTCTTCAATTTCCCTAGGAATAGTTTAAGCTTTGCATCAAACATCCAAACCTTCTGTCCTGGCTCGAAGGTCTTGCGGCAGATGTGCTTGTCATGCCACTTCTTGACCTTTTCCTTGTACATTAAGTTGTTGTCGTATGTATACTCACGGAATTCAAGGAGCTGATTCAGATCCAACTTTCTGTCCTTGTCTTCCTTCTTGGAATCCAAATTACAGATGTTGATTGCCCATAATGATTTGGGAATAAGTTCCATAGGCAGATGGCATGGCTTGTAGTAGGGGGACATTCCTAACGGTGACTTGTACACAGTCCGACAGGCCCATAATACTTAGTCTAGTAGTTGTGACCAATTCTTCCTGTTGGAGCATACGAGTTTCTGCAATATTGTATTTATCTCCATATTTGAACATTCAACCAGGCCATTGGACTGTGGGTGGTACGGAGAGGTGACACGATGTTCAATGCAAAATTCTTGTGTCAGTTTCTTCACCTCTCTGTTGACGAAGTGGCTACCCCCATCAGATATGAGAATTTTGGGGATCTAAACATTGCAATAATTTTATCCTTGAGGAACCGACAGATGGTACGACTATCGGCAGCTCGGACTGGGATGGCCTCCACCTAACGACTTACATAGTCGGCAGCGGACAGAATATACTCAAAACCCTGACTGTTAGGGAACAGGCCCATGAAATCAATTCCCCATGCGTCAATACGTTGGAAATTTGAATGTGCTTCAGAGGCATTGTGTCTCTAATTCCGATGGTACTTCCCCGTCTCTGACAATCAGTGCAATGCTTGACAAAATCATCTGCGTCTTTGAATAGAGTCGGCCACCAAAAACCGTATTGTAGGATTTTCATTGCCATTCTTTTGCCAGAGTGGTGTCCTCTCGATTCTATGGAATGGCAATGCTCGAGGACACGGTGGACTTCCTCCTGAGGAATGCATCTTCGCCAGATGCAGTCAGCCCCCTCTCAAAAGAGATACAGATCCTCCCATGGGTAGAAATGGATGTCTGATAAGAACTTGTCTCTTTTCAGCTTAGGCCAATCTTGTGGAGTTTTTTTGGATACCAGATAGTCCACAATATCGGTGAACCAGGGGAGCGAGGTTACATATAATATGGCTTCACAGCTGTCTCCGTAGACCGAGAAATCGTCCATGAAGACCTCAAGAAAACTTGCAACCATATCTGCAAATATTGTCAATATGCATTGCTGGAACATCACTGGAGCGTTGCACAACCCAAACGGCATTCTACGGAAGGCATATGTCCTAAATGGACAGGTGAAGGTAGTCTTCTCTTGATCTTCAGGAGCAATGGTGACTTGATTGTAACCAGAGTATCCATCTAAGAAACAGAAATACTCCTTCGTGGCCAGCCTTTCTACTATCTGGTCGATGATGGGAAATGGAAAATAATCTTTTTTGGTTGTTGAATTAAGATGTCTGTAATCCATGCAGACACATCATGATGTTGGAATTCTGGTTGTGATCTCCTCTCCTTTTTCATTCTTGATATGGTGATCCCTGAATTCTTGGGCACAACATGCAGGGGACTCGTCCATTTTGAGTTGGAGAAGGGATATATGAATCCCGCATCGCACCATTTCGTTATCTCAATCATCACTACCTCCCATAGGTTTGGATTTAATCTACGCTGAAACTCACGAGAGGGCTTGTTGTCTTCTTCAAGGTATATGTGGTGCGAGCATAGGGAAGGATTTATCCCATGGAGATCAGAAATTTTCCAACCTATGGCCTTGTGGTTTCTTTCTAGAACCTCAAGCAGACGAGATTCTTGTTCCTTGGTTAGTTGTGAATTGATAAATACAGGGAACATGTATGGTGCGCCCGCAAGGAAGGCATACTTCATGTTTGTTGGAAGTGGTTTGAGCTTAGGTGGGGATTGATTCAGCTCAGTTAAGACTTCTGCAACTATGTAGGGTGATGGTGTAGGATCTAACATCTATAATGTGTCCACCATGGGCACTGTAGGTTCTGAGTGCAGTGTTGTACAGAATTCGTCAATGATTGAATCTTGTTCACAGAAATCTGCGATGATATCCTCTTGCTCCGCTAAGGATAGGTGGCCATGGATGTATTAGTCAGGTAAGTCAGCAAGAATCTCATCTTCAAGGATATCTGGAAACTCGACTGTATTGTTCAAGACTACCTCTGCGGAGAGGAATGTCTGGGTCTTGATATCATCCATGAACAGATTTGTATCACGGATTTCAGCTAAAAAGTCATGGTTTTCTGTTCAGTGCTCTGCTGGCTCACTCTCATCTGGTGCAGATGCCAGAGATTTGGGCACCTGGATAATCTCAATCGACACCTTATCACTATTTGAACGGAATGTTATCTGAATGGTGCAATAGTTTACTATTGCCTCGGCTGTTTGAAGGAACGGTCGTCCAAGGATAATTGGGGTATGCAGAAGAGGAGCTAAAGTATCCATGTCTAGGACTATGAAGTCTGCAAGGAAGTGCATTCCCTGAATGGTGATGATGGCATCTTCCAAAATTCCTCGAGGCCGCTTAATGGATGTGTGTGTGAACTACAGAATCATTCTTACGGATTTGAGTGGTCCCAACCCAAATTCCTTAAGCAGTGATGTGGGCATTAGGTTGATTAAGGACCCACTGTCTAGTAGAGTTCGGTCTGACTCTTGGTTAAACATCTAACTAGAGGAGCCCACATGTCCTTCTTTGTCGGGAGATTGCTGATTGCATTCATTGTAGCCACGGCGAGGATGTGTTTCACATTTCTTTCACAAGCTTTTTGTGGTTCTCTTTAAGGTACATGCCTCTTTCAGTCCTTTCTTGATATTTGGCATGTACTTGATGGCTTTGAGCAAATACATTTCAAGAACAAGAATTATTTCCATAACTTCAGGATCTGATAAGGCAGTTTTCAAATTTTTAATTTTTTGGGATTTTCTCATTGCATCTAGAAATGGAATATCTACATAATCAAAAGCATCGGTAGAAATAGTGTCCTTAGTTACAAAAAAATCTGTGCCCACATCAGGCTATACATGTGGATGAGTAAAATGAGCAAGGTCATCCAAGAAAGGTGGGCATCCAAAATCTTCAAGTGAAGCTCCATAAGTTGGCTTTGGATCAATTGCATGTACGGTCTTCTCCAAGGCGGACTGGCTGGTGCTTTGGTTGTTGATGCTGGTGCTTTCTTTTTGGCCTTTTTGCTTTTGCTGATTTTTTTTACTTTTTAGTGGTGCTTCTCCTTCTTCTTCTTCCTCACTCGGTCTGGTTGACGCAGAAGAAGACGATGACTCCCCCGTGGTTGCCTTATTCTTCCCATTGCAAGTGGTTGATGGCTGCAAGGTCCTACTGCTCATTAGAGTGACAGCATTATGTAAAAACAAATTATACACATCTGACTCTATAAGACCAGTGGGACTTTCACAGACTACATGCACTTTCTTCATAAAATTATTGGGGTTTGCCTCCACTTGTACGGGAATGGAGGTCTTAGTGGCAGTGAGATCGTCTAACTTTGGTTGAGATATGCAAGGCCCTTAACAAGATAGGCCAAGCAGTCCAAGGCTGGGTTCACAGTAGGTGCAGCCTCAGATACCTCGGTGTGATGGCTACACCGGTACTGTTGATGGTATTGAGATTGATGGTTGGGATACTGGGAATGGTATTGAGGAAAAGGGTGATGTTGTTGATACTGCTGAGGAGGGTGTTGTTGATAAGGCACAACCGCGTACTGCTGGTTCTACTGGTATTGTCGGTACCGCGGTTGTTGGTATTGGTTATGTCTCCAATTACCATGGAATTGTGGAGACTCTTGGTGTTGTTGGTGTTGCTGCAGGTTATTCTGGACAAACATCCCTCCTTGTTGTTGAGGGAACTGACAGGAGGTATTAACCTGACCCTGCTGAGGTCCACCTGAACGGGTGGGTTGCACATCGTTTGACCATACGTCGTTCACCTCCTAAATAAGAAGTAGTGGAGGGGAGAACTGCTCTGGAATGTACTGGGGCTCCGGCTGGTAGACAACCAGCTGTTGTTGCGACTGCTGAGGAGTTGTTGGCCCTAGGACGTGCACGTAATAGACGTGTTAAACCGTTGTCTGGGGCTGACTCGGCTGAGGAGGTTGTGGTTGTGCATGTTCCTTCGTCTCATCTAGAGTGGAGGCCGATGCAGACACAAAGTTGCATGAGTTGATTGTACTCACTAGCAGCTCTAGCTACTTGGTGATTTGATCTAGTTTGTCCAGGTTCTTCATTCTTTGTTCGATCACGCCATGTTTTTCCAGGTCTTGTGATCGCTTCTCAATGATGTCCACTTTGGATAGGCGGCTCCCAATAATGCTCAGATTGGAGCTCTCATTCCTGTCCAGCTCATGGGATGTTGCCATGTGCATAGGCTTTTGAATAGTTTGTTGTTGGCATTGATAGGCACGGGATGACGATAAAGCGGCCTCTCCTTCGGCCATTTCTTCAAATATTTGCCAAATGACATCCTCATCTTTGTTGGAATGGGAGCCTCCACATGCTACATCCACTAGCTTCTGGCTTTCTATAGTAAGTCCCCTAAAGAAATGTTGGATCAGGCTAGTCCTAGGAACCTCATGATGGGGACACTTTTCTTGTGGCTCAGTGAACCTCTCCCAGGCCTCATTGGATTCGTGTGCATCTTGGGTGAAGTTTGCTATGTGTTCATGCATTTGATTGGGTCACCCAAGAGGATAGTACTTGTGCAAGAAGGCAGACTTCAGTTCTTCCCAAGTGGTGACGACTTTCCCCAAGTGGTTGATCCAATGAAGGGCCTTATCCTGAAGGCTGAAGGGAAATGTCGTCATCTTCATTACCCCAAGAGGTATGTCAGGGTAGTGAGTTGTACCACAGATGCGCACGAACTGTTGTAGATGAATGTAGGGTTCTTCATTTGCATTTACATGGAAGATGGGCAGGAGTGCCAGTAGCTGAGGCTTCAGTTCGAAATGGTAATGGATTGCTGGAATCTGGATCCATTCAGTAACTTGCCCTGCCCCAAGAGTGTATTTTATTTTAGAGTCAGCTTGGGCCGCTCTGCTCTAAGCTCATCTGGATCTCCTTCGCCTCCACCTTCAGGATTTTCTTCGAATCCTCCTCGATTTTCTCTCCTTCTCCTCAAGTCATTGAGCATGTCCTGGAAAGCGACATGTGCTAAGGTCTGATCTGTGAGATGCTGCTAGATTTCTTGAATAGAAGTGAGGATTGGAGCGTTCACAACATTCTGATCCGGCTGCGGACTCTGATCTGGCTAAGGTGGTAGTTGTGGTTCCTTCCCCTTTCCTCCAGGAGCCATCTCCTTTTCTGACCCTGAATATGATTCTATCACAACTTCTGGCTTCAGATTGGGCTCTTGATCTGCAAATGGAGTGATTCCATGATCAATCTATGTGAAGGCACCATAAGTATCAAATTGATCTGTGTTAAGGTCAACACAAAATTTCATTAAGGATGGTTGTGTGTATGGAGTGAAATCAATTGTCATCCAAAATGGGAAGGTTTCGGGATGTGAGTGATCCTGGTTTATTATAGAAGATGGGGAGTCTGGAGATCGGTTCACGGAGTCTGAACTGGGTTCTCATGAATCCCCCCGAATTATTGGAGGTGACGAGCACATGGAATCGATGTTGGTGTCGACGGGGTCCTGACTAAGCCATCTATGTGTCACCATCTCAAAAGTCAAGAGGAGATCGAGATTGGAAGAACGATACGGAGGTCATATAAGAAATAAAGGGAGTGTAAAACAGTAGAAGGCTCCAAATGAGTAGTGGGTAAACTAGGGAATTAAAGAAAGTGAGAAAAAGACACACAATATGCAAGATTGATCTTCGGGCCTTAATCTAATTCAAACAAATACAAAAGAAGGGTAGGTTCACCCACTCAACACATGTTAAGCCGTAAAAGTTCGACTATTTTTATATTTTCAATTTTATTGTTATTTTCAGGCAATCTTATAGCATGTCCTTAAGTACGCTAACCCTATAGGAGCGTGCGTACTGCCAGGCGAGTGCCCCGTACTTGTTCTACCTCCTTTGTAACATGTGATCTGCGTGCTTAAAGGTCCATGATCTTGTGCCTGGGTGGCTACTCATCCTAAGAAATAGAAAGGAAGACAATATGTGAAACCAATAATTCGGTCCTCGCTTGTAACGAAATCACCCGAGAGAGTGCAAGGACCTACTCGGACACAAACCGATGAGACAGACACACCCATGAGGGTGTGGCCTAAGCTTAGTACTTCAGACCAAGTCGGATGCTCCACACAAGGCGGGAACACCGTGCTCGACTAGGCTCTACTCGATCACGTACGATAGAAGCGTCAATACCTCGCCAACCCAGGTGATAACCAAGGCGCCACAGATCGGGATTTGGGCTCTTATCCTTAGAGGGTTGCATCTCACTCTATCTGGAGTGTACCTGAAAATAATATGGGCTTTATGAACCCCATACAATGAATGATTCATTACATATTTTATTTAAGGTCAAGTTTATCTATCAGTTCTTTTTTTAATTTTTGTGTTTTCAATTTTTTTGAGTATTTTCAGAGCAAGCTTCCTAACGATTTTTTTGTATTTTTCTTTTATGTCCTAAGTGATATAAACACAGGGGAGAGAGGATAGAAAAGTCATGCAAGTCGTCACTAAGATAGAAATCTCACCTTAATGACTAATGATGCATGCAAAGATAGAGTTACTCACAACGCTTCCCAACTCTCTCCATACGGGATGCAAGGCAGAACTGAAATATTTACACTATATGGTGATATGCAAAAGTGAGAAAACGTCCTAAATAGTAGCTGCTATTATCGGGAAGGATCAAATGCCAATTACTCAGAAATGAGATCCAAAAGTTTAATCTCTGGAGTGCATCGGTGTCCGCCACAGCAGATCCTGCAAGCATTGTATAGCACTCCTCTCGATGCTCAATCTCAAGTACAAATGATCGACAAATAGTTTTTGACTCAGTCCAAGCGCATATCACAATAGGTTCACACAATGTTGTTAGGGATTTGAACTTAGCTACCGAGTCAAACAACCTACTATATAAGGGCTCACTCACAGAAAACAAACGAAAACAAATGCGGAAAAGCTCAAATCACATGAAATAAAATAAACAAAGATGATAAAACATGAAAAATCCGGTACAAGGCCCCCAGGTGAACAGACACTCGGGCACTGGACCTTGTGCAGTGTAGAGAGCAATGTCCAGATTAATTACAAATTATTTTGCAAAAAATAAATCTCTCTCACAATAAAAATAAAAATGATATGCTCAATGATGTTATTCTCCACCTTCCCTCTCTTCTTTCCTACTCTCTCCTGGTCAGCTCAGAATAAGAAAGTTGACCTCCACTTGCCTCGGGTGCACACATCTCCTAAAAGGTAGTCCTTGTCAAGCTGTCCCTCACAAGAAAGATCAACAAGAAAATAGGATTACAATAGTCAAATAACTCCGAATAATCAAATAGAAGAGAAATGTGAATAAATAATGGACAACTATATATACAAAAAGAATGTGCTACAATCTGTTGCTCCCCGGCAACAGCGCCATTTGAAATAACCAAGATCTCACGAGGGTCTAAAGTAGTCTAACGTGTCGTTGGAGCGACCGCTCATGAAATCCTAGTTTTTCAACATTAACCCATAGTCCCAATATGAAGCTATGAAAACAAAGTGTATCAAAATTTATTATAAACTCTACTATAAATGTGTATAGTGACAAGTGGAGTAGGGTATTAAACACAAGGAACACACGATGTAGCATTATATATTATTTATACATAAATAATAAAAGTATATGTGTATATATAATAATGCACAATATTTACCCAATAATGTGGGTTTAATAATTGCAACTTTTATTTTATTTTTGATTTTGTATTTTTATATTTTGATTTTAATTTTCTAATTTTATATTTTGTTTTTGGATTTTTAAATTTTATATTTTCTTTTTCTTTTAAAATACATAAATAAGGCTATATATAGAGTATATGTACAATATAGACTAAGATAGATATAAATATTATTATTATTAACAATAAATCAAATGAAATATTTTCGGATTTTAGATAATTGTTTGCTATTTTTGCGATTTTTAGGGAATATTTGCTAATTTTTATATATTTTTAAAGTTGGAAATATCTTAAAATAGGGTTAAAATTCAAGGTCGATTTTAAAATGGAGATGAAAAAATAGATAGCTTCAAAATTTCTCCAAATTAATTTTAATATATAAATAATAATATAAAGAAAATTATACTGCAGAAATCACTATTTTTGAAATTTTTGGAGATTTTACAAATTTTGATAAAGGTTTTGGTGATTTTCTAATTTTTAAGTGTTTTCTTTTTTTATTTTTAGTGATTTTTGGGTTGAAGGTTAATAATACTTAAATAAGTATAATATAACTTTTGGGGGATTTTTAGAAGTGATTTTATAATTTTCTTTGCCTTTTTCAGGGCACACATGGGCTAACTGTGCCCTATTTGATTTTATAAAATAGGAAAAGGGCATAACATGTGAAAATAATTAGGTAGCATGATCAAGCATGCATCCAGTTACGTACTCCTATTTTTTGGTAATTATTAGAATACGACAACTTTTTTTAATAAATAGAAAATAACACATAAAAATATTCAGCCTAGCAAGGGTATAACTACAAAAAAAAATAACCTGTGAGGGCTACAATACGATTTTACCCAAAAGTTAACACTAATATTTAAGTTTTATATATAAAAAGATAATTACATAAACACATGAGGGTTTCAGTGTAAATTTTACAAAATAAACGTGCGCATGCACGTGACTGTAGCGGGGACCAAATTACATATATGAAAACTCTGAGGGGTTACATGCAATTTATCCAAAACTTTTTAAACTTCATAAAAATATTTACAAGATCTTTTAGTAAATATAAAAAGGCAGATGGGATCTACGAAATTTTACCACTTAAACGTCAGATCCAAGCATTGTGGAATCGCACGTGTCCATGCGAGCAGCTCTGATTGCGTACCCCTTCGCGAGAAATCAACAGTCCAAATTAGATCCAGACCGATGTTCTTGATCGAGTGGTGGGAAGGGAGGATGGAAAAACTCCTAAGAACACAACGCTAGCGACTTTGGATTCGTCGATTCTCGGACCTCCGGCAGCCTTTGTCTTCTCCTATGGGCCCAGCGGGTAGTTGGGCCTCCTTCACATGCCACTACAATGTTCGATGGCGGCGGCGAGCACTGAAGGCTCCGACGAGGGTGAACCACCTAGAGCGGCTCTAGGTGGGCATTAAGGCACCAAATGCGCATCTAGATCTGCAAAAGGGCACCAAAAGAATCCCAGGCACGAGGGTTATCTCCTCGACCAAGAGTTTACACAAAATGATAGGGGGAACGGAATGGAGGGGGAGCTCCGGCGAGGTAGCGGCGGAGGGAGCTCGCTTCCTAGATCCACGACAAATCTGGGTTGGATGAAGGGGGGTACCGATGGAGAATTTGGAGGGAATTTAAATGGCGTGGAAATCGAGGTGGATCAACGGTCGTATGATGGTGAATCAAACCTGGAGCTCGAGCTCTAGGGATTTGGGTGTTTTTTTATTTAAGCGCTAATCACTCAAGTAAACTATAAACTAAAGATGCTAAATTGAAATTAGAATAGAGACTACCTAAGAAAGCAAGAAACGGGTGCTCAAACGGCCTGAGGTGGCCAGGAGAAAGACCTACCTGTGGTGATCCGGTCGTGGGTGGATACATCTCCTTCAATGGTTCTCCTCGCTGCAAATCACGACTTCTCCATGTTGTCGACATGGGGAAGATCACATGGGTGATCTGAGGGGCTGAAGTCGGAAGAAAGGGGATGAAAAAGTCAAAATGGGTGAAGGGGTAATATTTATAAGGAGATTTTTGATCAGTTTCGAGGGATGATGGCGTGCGATCGATCGGGGGTAGATGGAATCCGAGGATGGGTGTGGATGAGGGATGAAGTGGCTGCGAGATGGTGGTGGTTTCGAGAGTAATGAGTGAATGGAGAGGTGTGGAGAAATGGGAGAAGAAGGAAGCTTCGTGACCTTCTGACAAGAGTCAGAAGGTAGATCGGACTGTTGACCAAGATCAACAAAGAAACACGCCTAGTTGGTCCACGTAGACCAACCAGGAAATTCCAAGGCAAAATGCCTTGGAAATTGGATAATAAAAATTCGATTTAATTATTTTTAGGTTATAAAATAAAAAATGTTTATAATTTTCTACAGTATTTAATGTGTATTTTTATTTATTTTTTAGAGATGTTTATTTATAAGTTGTCTTCTTAGGGTGCATATATAGGTATATTTACCTATATTTTAGGTATTTTATATTTATTTCGTATTTTTAATTTTATTATTTTATTTTATTATTTTATAAATTTATAACTTATTTTATATACTTAAATATATTTTTATTATATTTTTCTTATATATAATGTACACTTAATTAAATATAGGTATTATTTATATAGGTACAATTATAGGTAATTCATCTATGTAATTTGTATACATATTTTATTTTGATGTTTTCTTTGTGTCTTTTTTAGTTTTAATATGTATATGAATTATAAAAAATATTTACAAAATTATAAATATATAAAATTACAAAAATAATGAATAATAAATAAAATGATTATTTTAATCGGGTAAACTATACAATCGGGGTCCTTAACCTAACTTTCATTCCTTAACTCTAAAAAATATGAAACCACCTTCATTAAATAGCTTATTAAAAGTTATATATAATTAAAGTTGATTTTGATATATTTTCGATTTTTATTTGAGAGATGTGGGTATATAAAGTTTAGGTTTTGGAATTTTATTTTGTGTATAAAATGCACATTGTATATTATTTTTGTGTGAAATAAATTTTGTATTTTTCTATATATTATTCTATACAACTTTCATGCACAAAGTTTCATTATTTGAGGTGTGAATAATAAAGAATAAAATAGGTACCAAAAAGTAATTATTGGCCTATTTTAGTAGAGTGTTTGCTCTGCTTTTCCTGTACAAATAGTTGTCATATCACCCCTACTTTATTCCTTATCAACTAAGTCACCATGATGACTACGTCTCAGGGGTTAGGGTCACTTCGGTGTCCTTAACACTTTGCTCTTTTTATTTTATTCCTTTATTCTTTTATTTTGGTGATAAATACAATAAATGTACAGTATTTCTTACAGTATTTTGTACAATTTATTATGTGTTTATTTTGACAAATTAATTACATATACATGCATTCAGCTAGGGTTTAACGGTCAAAATGAAAGAACAATGGTGATGAAATGGAGATTCACCGGTGTGTTCAAAGGTTAACTCACAAACTGTGCATCGCATTAGTGGTGCCCGTGGATCCTTCTTCTTTTTGGGAAACATGTGAGCAATAGCATTTGAAGTTGCCCTCAGTAGAATGTGTTTCTCAAGTTCGGTGTCAAAGTGATCTCCTTTTGATTTTCACTTAGATTTTTGTTTTAGGCTACATTTGACCTTCAAGAAACGGGAATACGTAGGTATATGTTCAATGGCATGCATGAGTGGTATTTGAATCACAATATTGGAGAAAAGTTTCTCCAAGTTAGGGTCGGTTGTGTATGGTTTGTCCGCTTCCCTTCGTAGTGCCTCGAGAAAGGGGATGGATGTGGGAATAGAAGAAGAAGATGAGGAAATGTGTGGATCAATCTCAATATCACCTTCAGAGTCACTTTTAATTTTCACTTTGGCATTCTTTGAAGTGTGCGCTTGGGATCAGTCATGGTTTTTCCATTGCGAAGGGTGACAGCATTTGCAGATTGATTGATATTGCTAGGTCATGCTTGGTTGTTCTTAAATTTCGCATGCCCTTCTATGGTTGTGTTTTTTTTAGAAATAAGAATTGCTTCCTCCAAATCCAAGTGGAGGTTGTTTGCATGATATGTTATATTTGGGTTAGGCAGTGATTGTGGAGAGAGAGCTGGAATGTAAGATCTAATCCCAATGAATTGCTTGGTGTTCTCAGCTTGTATTCGAGTTTCCGCGGCAATACATGCAAAATTCTAATTCATAGTTCTTAGGAGGATCCCCATGTCAACTTGTAAATTATTTGGGGGGGGCTTGTTGTTGCACTTGTGGTGAGTGTTAATGGTGAGGGTTACTCTGACCCTATGTATTACAACTAGAGTTGGATGAATTCGGTTGAAACCAAAAAATAGCTTCAAATGTTTGGTTTTGGAGTGTAATGACTTGAGGCTCAGGTTCATGAGTGCACTAATATTGCTCTTGATTTTCTCCAAAACTATGTTAGATTTCATCGCTCATTGAATTCATCCTCTTTTCTATCATCTCAACCTTATCTAATTTTTGAGCAATTACTTGAATGTCTTGTGAAGAAGAAGACTCGATATTGGCGTTTGTGTACTCAACTGCTTCGATTAGCTTCTTGTGTCGAGTGTACTGATCAATATAGAAGTTGTTCATTGAATTTTTAGTCATATCCTTAAACAATGTTCAAACATAATCTTCATCCTTGTGGATATAATTTCCTCCACATGAACCATCTACAACCCTCTTAAATGATTCATTCATTCCCTCATAAAAAAATTTAGATAAGTTTCCATTTATCAATTCCATGGTGAGGGCATTTCCATTGTAAATCTTTAAATCTCTTCCAAGCATCATGTATTGGTTCATTGTGTTTTTGAGATAAATAAGAGATTTGATGCCTCACAGAATTCGTTCGACCGATCGAGAAGTATTTCTTTAAAAAGGCTTCTCTAAGGTCATTCCATGTGGTGATGTCTATGCCATAATTTCGAAGCCATTGGCTC
The DNA here is from genome assembly GCA_037367405.1 of Ottelia alismoides. NCBI lineage: Eukaryota > Viridiplantae > Streptophyta > Magnoliopsida > Alismatales > Hydrocharitaceae > Ottelia > Ottelia alismoides. Next base: position 147,665 of record JAZKJV010010727.1, on the reverse strand, counting down.
GCTTTATCCTTAAGTGAAAAATAGAATGCCTTCATATAGATATATTCTTGTTCTATCCCCACAATGTTAATAGTACCACACACAGCAAGAAAGTCTTGCACGTGTTGGAAGGGGTCCTCGACATCCAATCCATGGAATTTTGACAGTAGAGAGATAGTGTCATGTTTGATTTGGAAATTTCCAACATGCGGTGAGATTTGAACCCATGGAAGAGGATTTTTAGTTGTAGGGTTGTAACGATCACGAATTGGGATGACAGCAGGATTCATCCTTTGGAAAAGAGCTTCAAAATAGCTAGAGTTTCACCTATTACCCTGACTTGCTCAACCATATCAAGATTGTCTCCCATGATTTTTGGTTTGGTCTCAGTCTTAATTTCAGTTTTGGTTTCAAGAGAAGACGATTGAGTTTGAGAACTTCGAGGATGATAGAAGTGATCGTACTCAACTGGATTTTTAACCGGGTTCTTTAGCGGTCTTCTACCAAACATGCACAATCAAAATTCGAGATAATTTTTTTACCAACGTATGTGTGATCGCTGCAGCGATTATATTTTCATATTTTAATTTATTGATCAAAAAAAGCAAGTACATAAAAATATTGACTTAAAATATATTTATACATTTAAAGATTGTCATGAATTCATATGTTTAGTTGCATACACTTTCAGCCAGTATGGGTGCAAGTATACATACTATAGAACGGTTACCCGTTTTCCTTGATGACGACGCCAAATACGATGTCCTTTAATCACCCACTCTGCTAAGGTTTCCCTCACTAAGAAGTGGCTAAATATTTTTAAATTCAATAGTCAAGAAATCTACGTAGGATTTTTGGCTTTGACCTAGGTTTGATTGTGTGTGCGAGTGAAATTGTGTACAAACTGCATCACTTCAATCACTTAAGACAGCTTAATTTTCGAGCCATGTGGTAACTTTCTTTAAGCTTAATATTATGTGATAAAGCACGATTGGTGGACTTTAATTTTCTTGTTATCATAGGGAGAGAAACCACAGAGATGAATGCAACTAGAGAAGTAGTTTTTAACCAACTTTAGGAATTTCTTCTTTACAAAATAGAATGCAAACAAATTATATGCCTAATATTAGAATGGACTCACTGAATGGAGAATGATTGGATCAAGAAAAATATTTGGGAACTCATTGTGCTTGAATCAGGATCCGGAGAGAGAGAGAGAGAGAGACTTGAGATAAAAAAAATTGTGTTGAGAATTCCTGAAAATGAAAGAGATAGTAATGAGAAATGATAAAAAAAACTATTAGGTGAAAAAAATTGTGTGATGTTGCATGTCCTCGGCAACGATGCCAAAATGAAAGAGCGAAAACCAGCGTGCTAAGATGTGAATTTTAGTTGTCGTTGTGAAAACACATGATTCTTGACTTTCTCAGATAAATATTAAATGAACAAGCAAAAATAACTCCTAGAAAGTACAATGGCAAGTTCAAGGGTCGAACACAGGGACAAGATGAAAACAACACAAGTTTTGGAAAGAGATTTGCTTTGAAATTGACAAAAATGCAAGATGAACTCTCTTAATTTTTCTTTGATTTTATAAAACCATAATACAATGAAAATAATTCCATTAGATTGCAAATGCTTTTAAGATCTTGTTGGATTTTTCAGTGAATTTTTTGGAGTGTCTAGCTATTTTTAATGATTTATCAAATTTGCAGGGGCATAAATGTGATTTTCAGAAAAGTTAAGGGCATGGATGTAAAAAAACTATCTAATGGATGTTGTGCAATTGTAAAAAGTTAGTGTATAAAAGTGGAAATTACATATAAAGAAATGTTTGATGGAAAATTGTAGAGAAGGATATGAAAGTTTAGAAATTGCAGAAAGGTCCCTGAAGGACTGAAATAAAATTAAGCATAACAAAAATGATAGATTTGCAAATGTCACATAATAAAATAAGAGAAATTGGAGAAATTGCAAAAATTATATCACTATTTTGCAAAATTATGGATAGGTCCAAAAACTTGAAAACAAAAAATACATGAAATAAACAAAAAAAATCACAGAGGCCCTTGCACGTGATCGGCCTTGTGCAGCAGAGCACGGGGTAACAAAGGGGCAGGACGAGGCGGTCGATGGGCATGGCGGTGGAGAGACGATGGCATGGAGGAGTTGCGCTGACATGGATGCAGAGGAGGCAGCGGAGATGGGTTCTTCCACTAGATCATCCTTTGGTGGCGGGAAGCCAGTTCTCCCTGATGGGTTCTCCTCCTCCCTCTTATAGGGATCGAGGGAGAGGAGATGGAGGGAGAGGAGAAGGCGTTGCAGCGGTTGGCTTTGGGCTGGAGTCCAACTGCTAAGGCGGTTATTCGTGAAAAGGAGAGAGGTCGCGGGATGGTAAGCTGGAGGCGGAGGTGGCATTCTTGCGTGAAGACGAGGAATGGGGGGCTGAAGTCAGCACCTTCTTTTTATTTTTATTTTTTGACATGCTGGAATCAGCTGACGTTAGTTATGTTGCCTTCTAGCGATTTTTTTTACAAATGAATATGGAGAAGGATAAGAGCCCATTTGGGCATCTTCCAAACTAGGCCTGAAAAATAAAAATAATAATAGTTAGAAACTCAATATGGGCTTGGAGCTCATATTTGTTACAAAATAAATTAATGCAATTATATTTTTTAAAAAATGTTTATGTTATTTTTAGATGACTTAAAATTACTGCATATGAAAATAATGAGATGAAAATTATGCACAAAATGAAGAAAAATTCAATTGATTAAACATGATTGTTAGCTCAATAAAAGGTATAAAAATATGATAAGTCGTAGATTCATCAGTAGGTAAGAACACGTTCTTCCCAGACCTTCAATCCCTTGATGTTGCTCACTCCGACCTCCCCTGTGTTGATGGGTCCAAAACATTCTTGGAAGGGCTCTGCTTCGGCTAATGTCTTCAGGAGGATCCTGGCCTCACTGGACGATGCATGGGAATTCATTCTTGCTCTGTTGATCTGGAAGCGTTAATACTGGATTGAATCCACATAGCAGATGGGTTTCTTGGGTCCATCTACCTGCACGATTAACTCTATGGCTCGAAGACGAGGCTCCTCAGCCCAAAAACTGAAGCTAACTGCACGGAAATGGGAGGGAGATTGATCCCCGATGATGGGCGGAGGTGGAGATCTGTGAACCCGATATGAGCAAGATAAAGGTAGCATGATGGTAGGATTAAACAAGAATGCAGTGGGGAAGGATGTGGGATGGTTTGCATGGTCAGAATAAGTGAGATGTACATGGAGGCAATGGTCGAAGCTTGAGAGCTCATGTGTACTATAATCTATGGATCTACAATAAAAATGGCAGTAAATGCATGAAATAAAAGTGGAAAGAAATTCGTGTAATATAATTGTACAATAGAAAGTGAGTAAACAACTCATACATAATGGAAACCAGGGAGTAGATGAACCTTGCTGAGAGATAAGCTCCATGCGACAGTGGACCTCTTCTCCTCCTCTTCCTTGTCCTCACCAATAGGGCTGGGAGTCTCCTCTATCATCGAAGACTCGACTCAGAGGTTCCATCTGGGATTACGGTAGAGAAAGAAGGGTCAAAATCAAAAAGGAAGAGGGTGGGAGTTATTTATACACAGAGGACCCAGCGAACTTTGAAGGGAGATGTTGTGCTGGTGGTAAGGGGTTCGTGGGGACTAGGATTCTTGCATGGTTTAGGGTTGTGGTGGCTGCAAGATGGGGGAGCTTGAGGGAGAAGGGAGATATGGAGGAAGAATGGAAATTTGGAGAAGGGGGCTCCTTTGTGTGCTCTGACAGATGTCAAAGGAGGGTTGTACAGTTGGCCTAGTCGATAAAATCTCCCCACTAGTCCAGATCAGACCACAAAACGATAAAACAGAAAGAAAATAGAAAGAAAATAAAAAAGAAAATAGAAAATGGTCTATTTAAATAAAACTCAAAACAAAAAATAATTTTATAAGGTATTTTATGAGCATTTTTATTTATTTTTACAACCTTATTTATTAGGTGTTAATTTTTACAAGTATATACATAGGTATATTTGCCTATATTTTAAGTATTTTATCTTTATTTTGTATTTTAAATTTTATTATCATATATACATATTTTATATATTTATAATATAACTAAATACATATTTTTATTTTATTTTTCTGATTTTATTTATATACTTAAATAATTATATGTATGTATATTATATGTATAATATACCTATATAATTTATTCTCTTATTTATTTAAATGCATTTTTAATGGTTTTATTTCCTTTTTATATTTTTAATATGTTTCAAATATTTATATTTATTTTAAAAAATATAAGACGAGTAAAAATATTAAGAATGAATTAGATGAATAAAAGGTATATAGTACAATGGGACCCCAGAAAGTCAGCTTTTGCATCTTAACTCTATTTTAAATGAAACCACATTCATTAGATAGATAATTTAATTTTAAATACAATGTAAGTGAGTTTGATTAATCTTAAGCTTGTATAGAGAAGATATTGGTCTATGAAGTTTGATTTACTTCTTTTTCATCTGTGTCCCATTTGCACAGTGTATCATTTTGTGTGCAATTATTTTTATAATTTTATATGTATTTTTATGCATAAGTTTAATGTAAATTATTTTATTATTTGAGGTGCATAAAATGCACAATAAAATCAAGTAAAAATGGCTATTTTGAAGAGTATAAATTACGATTTCTATATACAGTATAGACCCTTATCTCCCCCTACTTTATTCCTTGACTTGGTCTCTGGGTTTAGGATTATTTAGCATCATTGATACTTTATTTATTTTCTTTATTCTTTATTATTTTATTTTGGATTTAAATACAAGTATCGATGTATTATTTATAGGTAAATCATGAATGTTAATTTAATAAGTTAGCATCATTTACATGTTTTTTAATAAGGATTTAAATGCAGAATAGAAGAATAAAGGTAGATGAATGGCTATTCATCATAAGGTTTGTCATAAACCTTCTTGAGTCTGTATATTCTTCCTCCACCTTGTATAGGTTTTCCTTTTTGTTCCTTCCATCTCTAGTGATTCACATGACTCGCCCTAGTATCATGTTATTTTTATTTGTGGCTATACTTAGGATGACCATATCCTAAGTATAAGGGGGTGAGTGGCCCGAGTTTCCCGTTCTTTTCCTTTTATCAACCTCAGCAACCGCCCACCATGAACTCATTTCAATACTTAAGATAATAAGAGCCTGAGTAGAGGGGGTCGATGTCTATTGTATATTCCCTCTTCTATTATTTGTTCATTCATTGCCATCGACCATCCTATTTTTGTATTCTGTTATACTTAAGTTGACCAAAGCCTACGTATGGGGTACAGAAGACTTCTCTCTCTTATGCTTAGTACCAAGTTATGTCTTCCTTTCTCTATGTGCCATGTAAACAATACCCATTATTTTTACTTTCACGTATTTTCTATATGTAATTCTTAATAAGGTACATGGGATATGGGTAAAAAGTTGTATAATATGTATAACACTAGTTAATCTTGTATATTTTTGTAAAATTTCATTATATGATTGTTGATTTATATTTTTATTGTGAAATTTGTTATAAAATTGAGGGTATAGCAAAAAATTGGAAAATTAAAAAATTATGGAGAAATAAAAGAAAAATCCAAAAGACTGTATGTGTATGTTTGACACTCGAATGATCCTTTGCCATGTAAGAAGAGAGAAAATAAAGAAACACTCCTACTTATTCTATAATTGGCCTTTCATGCTCGCATCTTTCAATCTGACAAGTAAAAATACTGTGGATCAAGTTGAGACTTGGATCTTAAGCTAGAGTTACGAAATGGGATTCAAATTTAGCCTCACATACTAGGACCTTGAGAGAAACACCAAGTGTACACTTTAGACAACAGTCAACGCTAAACTCATACATGTTATATGTATATACAATAAGAGAGCCTGAGAACCAGACATTTTGAGTTCCTTTTGAGTGAGTGTTTAGCCGGTCTGACATCGATGAGTTCTCGAAATTTAAAGCATGATATTGAGTTTTATCATCACTTCCACAAGTTGGGAATTCAACCCAAAATTTTTATTTTCACGTATTCTTCTAAGTGTTTGCTAAGGGACTAACAAAATTTAAGTAAGGGGGTAATGAATATTTGATTCATCTACGTAGGAATCTGATTTTGGCATGAATCCCTTGGCAAATGCACAACTACCCTTAAAATAGAAAATAAACAAAACACAAGTGGCAATAAAATTGGATTAATTTTACATCAATGTCTTTGAATAAAATCTATGTAATAAATTAGAATATATCTAAAAAGGAGTTGAAACCATGTATATTGCCACATGTATAAAAGCATAAACATCTCTAACTTTTAATAAATTTATGTTAACTCCTTATAAAAGGAATTAACTCCATTGTGTACAATAATACTACAATCTCGATAAATAAAAAATCTAAAAATTACTAACATGTAAATATTGCAAATAGACTTAAACTCTAGTTCGGAAGGCTAAAAATTCTAAAGTTGAATATTCTCTTCATATAGTCTCATATTGTCCATACTCACCTTTCAGTTAATGTACAATAAATTGTCTACAAAATATATTAAATTCAAATGAATCAGAGTTCATATGTGAAACATAGATTTTGGAACCTATTTGTATAATGTACAATTGTACTAAATTTAGCTTGTCATGTTATATAAATATTTAACTCCTTTCAATTTCTTTATTTTTCCATTGATTTTTTCATTGTATATACTTACTACTTACATAAAAATCTAGAAATAAAAAATCATAAAAGCAGATAAAATGAACCAAAGTGACCTTGTATATATTGTCTTATGTACCTATAAATATGATGTTTTCTATTTTTCAATTTTTTTCTTAATTATTAAAAAACAAAAAAGTAATGTGTATTTTATAAAATTAATGCATATATTATTAAGAGAAAATTAGAAAATGTGTTTTTTATGCCGATAGAATACCCAAAATATTTCTACTCTGTACAATTTTCTTCTTTTGGTTTGGAGTTCTCCATGAAATATGCAGGTCTCAGTTAGATATATGCTTTCATTAAGAGCATTTTTTCAGTTGATTGTTGCTGGAATTCATCGTTTTACATATTGGGCAGCCATAACTCTTAATTTGTGTGTTAACACGGTCAAAGTGTCACGCACTTCTTTTATTCCTAGAGTCAATCCCATCGCCCTAACCTGGTGATAACACGGATAAATTCATGCAATGGTCACCATGAATAATAAGTATAAGGTGTCGCTGAGGCGACCGCTCGCAGAATACCCATGTTGATCAGCAATTAACCCACAATAAAAGAATAAAACAATTGAGTCCCAATAATGTGAATTAACATTTATTACTCTACCACAAAATGTACAGTGACTAAGCATGTAGAGGTCGAACCACAGAGAGCAATACAAAATGCAATAGCCTATGATATACATATACCACAGACTCATCCATGTGTGAAGCCTATTTTTGTGGGTTTTTATCTTTTATATTTTTTTTTAATTTTTATTTTAATAATATGATTAGGTAATATATAATTTATAGAATATAAATATGTAAATATATATGTATACCCATAGAGGGTGAGTACATATCATATAATACATACATTAGATATACAAATAAATATAATTTTTAAAAAAAATTCTTTTTTTCTTTTTTAATTTTCTTTTAGAATTTTAGACATTCATACATATATATATTTATATAGATAGATATACATATATATATATATAATTTTCTTTTAGAATAGGGGGATATATATATAAAGGGGGGAGAGAAGTGCTACAATATTTAAAAAAATATATAAAAACACTCAAAAATATAGAAATAAAATCTTTTTGGGATTTTCATAATTTTTTACTTTTTTTGGTGATTTTTGGGTATTTTTCAAATTGTTTTTGCTATTTTTAAAAGCTGAAATAAAGGAAAACAGGGAAATAGGTACTGGCTGTAAGTAAAACAGGAATCAAAAATAGCAAACAGCCACAAAATTCTTCCACACTATTTTTCTAATAGAGATAATAAAATATAGAAGAAATAAGAACTGAGTTTATATTTTTCTGATTTTTCTTTGATTTTATATATTTTTTTAAGTTTTTGTGTATTTTTTAATTTTTAAGGTCTTCCTTTTGAGATTTTTAGGGATTTTTGGATTGACACTAAATAGGTCAAAATACACAATAAAGAATTTTTTGGGAATTTTTCGAGGTCTTTTAATATTTTTTGGTATTTTATAAGCTAGATAGTAAATAAAAGGCATGTTTTTTATTTTTAATAAATGCAAAAATACAACAAAATTAAAATCCAAAAATATGGCGTGCAAGGGTACACTAACAGGAGCTTATATCCATTTTTGCAAAATTTTTCAAGTTAATATGAGGCCCACAATAAATGGACAAAGCATACAACAATATATGGCCTAGCAGGGGCATTTTTGCAATTAAAATATTTATCAGGGGCATCCATGCAAAAATTACAACAGAATTAAACATTTACTTTTATTTTTGGGGCCATTTTACAATTAATAAAACCCGATGGGGTTTAAGTGCAAAAATCACGCGCCTCACGTGGGTGCTGCACGTGAGGCGCGGAGGGACTAATATGTAAATACATAAACTACGGGGGTCCTTCCGTAAATTTTACAATTTATTTACAACAGGTATTTTGATTTATAGCATTGAAATATTAATACAAAAAGGCGGGGGGAGGTGTCTGAAATTTACCCCCAACAGGCGCTTGATCCGATGGTTGACCTTCGTCCACTTGACACGCTTCGCGCATCCGTCGGCCAATAACGGTTCGCAGATGATGGTTGAGATTAGATCAGCCTCGCTGATTGGACGGTGAGTGTGGGGCTTCATTTGACGATCCACATGCGATCTGGGCCGAGCCTCCTGATCTGACGGTGCTGGAGGTCCCAGGAAGAACAGGGAAGAAGCTCTCCCCCAGCGAGCTTCGATCGTGCAGCCTAGGCTTCTCCGGGCATCTCCCTCATATCTGAAGTGCTCTGGACGTAGCTGGAGTTCTTCCATGTCGATTGATGGCCTTGCCATGGCTCCTGGAGGTCTGAAGGGCTCGTACGAGGTCGATGAAGGACCAGACCTCCAGGAACCTCTTCCTGGTTCGATTCGAGCCCAGATGGGCTTCTTTCTTCGTTGGACCTGCATAGGAAGAACCGGGGGAGCGAGGGCTACCTCCTCGACCCCGGGTTTTGAAGCTCTACAGCGAGATGAGGTGTGGCGGAGGAGCTCCGGCAAAAGGCAGAGGTGGAGCTCCGATTCGCCAAGACCAGAGGTCCTGGGTTGGACAAAGATGTGCGATCGATGGAGAAAATGATGGGGAATGAAATGGGAGGCGAAGGGCGGGCGGATACAGTCGAGGTCACTGTGAAGAAGTCGCTGGAGCTGAGCTCCGGCGAACTTCGAATTTTTGATTCTAAGCTATACTGATTAACTAAACACTAAACTAACTACTGGAATTAAAAGCTAACATTAAAACCTAACTAAAAAGCGATAAAGGGTTAGCTCTTATACCTGGGGGCCACCAGGGAGTAGGACAGACGCCGGAGCTCCGCCGCGACAAAATCGTCCTTCCTCCGGCCGATTTGAGGTGCTGGATCACTCCCCCTGTCACGAGGAACGTCCCAGGAACGAAATCAGGGCTTTTGGATGGATTAAAATTGGCCAAAATGAGGAAGGGAGTGGAGCCTCTTATTTATAGACAATGGTCTGGAGCCTTATTGACCGGCGATTATTGCTTAATCCAATGAGTATCGGGTTGATCCAAGTCATTGGCGAGTATCAGTGATGATCAGAGATCAATTCTTGTGAAGGAAGCGAGCTCGATCGATGGACGGGATGGCCGTAAAAAAGGGAAGAAATCCGGGGAATAGACAGTTCAGAGGCGCCAGGTCCCGGATGGGACAGTTGACCGGGCGGTCAACAAGGGCTGGCGCCCCATTGGTCCACGTCGGCCGCTAAAAGACAAAACAGGAAATTTGATTCTAAAATGATTTATTCGCCATAGTAAATGATTTTATTAGAATTTCCTTAAAAAATAAAAAATGTGTATTTTTTCATGTAGTATTTATTTGTGATTTTTATTGAATTTTTCGAAGTGTCTTATTATAGTTTTATTTTAATAATGTGTATTTGTATGTATTTACATGTATTTTTGTGTATTTTATTTTTGATTTGTTTATTTTATTTTATTATTTTATTGTCTTATTTTATAAATTTATAATTTATTTTTGTGAGTGTGAGGGTATTTTTATTTAATTTTTATGAGTTTATTTTCATTTTTAAATAAATAGGTATATGTACATGTGATGTAGGTATAATTATAGGTCTTTTACCTATATATTGTGTATAGTTTATTTATTTAATGTATTTTCTTGATCTTTATTTTAAGTTTACATTTTCAATGATTTATATGTAATATTTACATTATTATAAAAATATAGAAGAAGAAAATAATTAAAGAATGTTTTCCCTTTTCATTTATGTTATACTTGATCATAGGTATTTTGCCTATTAACTTGCATAAGCTTATTTTATTTTATTAATTACTTTTGGCTTTATTCTAATTTTAGTATATACATGTATTATATACATTATTTACAAAATTCTAAAAATATAATTTGATGAAAATAATAGGCAAGGAATATATGGAATATTTTAATCAGGCAGGCTGCACAATGGGGCCAAAAACCTAACTTTTTCAAATGGACTCCAAAAATTATGAAACTAACTTTATTAAATAGTTCTTGGAAAGCTATATACAATTAAAGGTGAGCTTGAGTGATTTGGAGTTTTTATTTGCAAGATATGGGTCTGTGAAGTTGAGATTTTGGCTTTTTATTCTGTGTATAAAATGTACACTGAGTATTGTTTTTACACAAACTCAATTTTGTATTTTTATTTACATTATTATCTACATCTTTCATGAACAAAGTTTCTTTGTTTGATGAATAAATAATTATGTACAAAATAGGTGTCAAAAATGCATAAATAAATGCATGAATAAATGAGGTATTTATTGTATACTGGCCCTTATCTCCTCCTACTTTATTCCTTGTCGACCAATTCCATGCTAACCTTGGTCTCGGGGTTAGTGTCATAAAATATTTGCAATATTTTACTCCTTTTTCTTTTCTTCTCTTTGATCTATAATTTTGACATTAAACACCTTATTTAATGTGTAATTAATACAATGAATCATGAATGCTATTATGTACAATTTGATGCTATTTACATGCATTTGTTGGGGTTTTTGAGGCCAAAATGATAGAATAAAGGTGATGAAATGGAGATTCATCACCTCCATATACTTGCCTTTGCTAGTCCCTAGCAAACACTTATGCAATAAGTACAAAAAGAATGAAGAACAGAAAAAGGAGAATTAAAGAAGGATAGAGTGAATAAGGGTGCTTTCAGTGCAATGCATGTCTTTATAAAATCTGAATTTGGAGCTCCTGTCAGACCTTAGGTGTAGAGGTGTGTAGAACCTAGTCGGGAACCAGCTCTAAAATACAACAGCCTTCGATAGTCACAGAACTTGGTTCAACCCACCTCAATAGTCTGGTCAGAACTGGTCTACATCATACGCAAACCCTTATAACTATGAAGCTGACTTGTACAGTGTAAGTGATAGTGGCTCTCCCCAACTGAAATGATAAAGGAACTGACTTCTCCAGAATGACAACCCAATGATTCCCCAATCCAACAGCTCTTTCCTCGAGGAGCAGGGTATTCCCTTCTAAGTTCAAGTGGCAACCAGCTCAAGCGGAGGGGGTGGAGAGAAGAATGGACGGTAGCCAGTGTAGCTACCTATCCTGGGATGCAAGACCAGTGTAGTCAAGTCATCCAGCTGCAGGCTCACATATTTGACTTTGGAACTCAAGCTTGCTTATTGGCTTTACAACATATGTACATACTTTGCAAGCATTTTATTTTTGTACAGGCCTGGCCTTTTTTTTCAATCATGCTATTCACAGCAGCATTTACATAAGGAGTTTTTCCTCTTGAGCCAGTAGACTATCCCTCTTTTGAAGCTTTATCGCAACCCACAATCTCTTGTCTTTAGACATCATTGCTATTGGACCAGGTTGGGGTGCACTTCCCTCCCTAGACGAGGACAAATGTTTCCACCCGTGTGCGTCTCAGACTGGCAAATCCAACCCCCTCACCACTCCAACTGAGTTGAGCCAAGTGAAAGGTGCAAGTGTTCAAGTTAGGTCACGGTCGGCAAGAGTCATACGTGTGTCTCGAAAAGTTCTAGTTAGTCCACTGAGATGACTTGAACCCAGCCCTGATTTCTCAAAGAATTAAGTCTGAATAGACCTAAAGTGCCTTAAACCTAGTTCCCATAAGGTTCCAGTGCAGTTAGGTGCGGTAAGGCCTAACCAAGCTCCAATTTGAGACTTTATTGGACTGATTCAATCATTAAGCTCACTCAAAAAGAATATGAATGGTATGCTTATGCTATGCACAATGCATGATGCAATTTTTCACAAAGAATATAAAAGAATCAAAGAATCTTTTTACAGAAAGAATTTTGAAACTAGAAAGCTTGACACATACAAAGGTATACACAATTATTTACACGGGCGTACCGCCTTATTTACAAAATATATGGATTTGTAAAGACTCTACGGGTTTTAATTAAGTAGTTTATTTAGGTTATCCAGAAAGAATTTTATGCATTTTATTTCTGATTTACAAGTCTTTGTATTAGTGCTATTATTCTTCAGCTCTAGTTTTGAAAATAATTTTGCAGACTATAGTACACGGTAATTTTTGCAATCATTTACACACATTTGAAAACTATTTTTGCAAAGATTGTTCACACTATATATACATTTTTCACAATAATTTTGACAAACATTTTTCAAAACAGTTGCACATAGGTTTTTCCAATCCTTTCTTTCATACAAAGAAAAGTTTTGCAATCCAAACAGTTTCACACAAGTTGAAAACATTTCATAGCAAATTTTTCAAAACAGGTCACACTAGTTTTCAAATCATACTGTATAGGTATCTAACCTGATTTATTAATCAGTATATACAAAAGAAGAAAACTGTATTTGATGTATAATATGGTTTTGGCTCTTATAAGCTTTATTTGAGATTATGCTTATTTTTGTATAAGAGATTTTTGTGCAGACTCCTCAGACTTATTCAAGAATCATTTTCACAAGAGTTTTGAAAGCTTTAGTCCAAAATAATTTTGCAAACATGTACACGTATTTGAAAATGATTTTACAAAGGTTTTACACGGCATAGATAGGTTTTTCAAAACAATTTTGACAATCAAGTTTTTATAATCATTTACACACTGATTTTCACACATTTTGATTTCACTCAAAGAAAATAAATTTTACACACAAAACTAATTTTCTCAAAGGTTGAATACTTGTACACACTATTTTCAAACAATTTTCACAAGGTTTTTCAAAGAAAACTTTCTTCCACTAAACATTTTTCCTGACTTAATAACCAGTATAAGTACAAAGAGCCTGAGGAGCTCACAATCGTCTTTTATTATTATAGAGTTACTTATTGATTTTTTAGATTGAATTGATGTTTTATTTTTCAATATGAGTTATGGCTTATAGTATATACATGGTATATACGACCCCCCTATACTTAGCTTGAGCTATGTCCTCATAGGTCGAAAGGAAAAGCAAAGACATAACTCGTACTAAGCATAGACAGATCTAAAGAATCTATATGAATGAAATGAATGAATTAGAAGTTGACCGTCCCCCCTATTCTTAGGATCAAGTAATCCTAAGTATAGCAGACTGTACAAAAAGCAGGGAGGGTCAAGGGTGGGAATACACATATCGTACTCAGATTGTCTTCCCCTATACTTAGGGTAAGATACTCCTAAGTATAGACAAGAAGAGGAGACAATGGAGAGGATCGGACTGAACTGAAAAACTCGGGGTGCACATCCCCCATATACTTAGGAGAAAGCACGTCCTAAATATAGAAAACTGTCTACAAGGGTGGCACCTTTTAGATACAAAGAGAAAATAGAAAAGGAAAAGAAGAAAAGAAGAAAAGAAGAAAATCAGATAAACAGTGGTTGGAGTACATCGTCTGAATCTTCTGATGTTGCAGCAGTTGTGGGGATGTCATCATGTTGCACGAGCTGGATAGAGTCAACAACGGCCAAAAATGCATCTGGTTCTAAGTACGGCTTCAGGAGTTGGCTGTTGACGATGAAGGGTTGTGCGTCAGGGGACAATTCTGATATTGCAATACTTCCATTGTCACGCACTTCATAAACTCGAAATGGCCCTGTCCACTTACTCTTTAATTTACCTAGGAATATCCGCAACTTTGCATCAAATAACCATACTTTCTGTCCAACATCAAAGGTCTTTCGTCTGATGTGCCGGTCATGCCAGCGTTTCACCTTCTCCTTGTACATCAATGTGTTATCGTATGCATAGTCTCGGAATTCCAAGAGCATGTTCAGATCATCTTTTTTCGCTTCTGACCACTTTTGTGTGAGTCCAAATTACAACTGTTGATTGCCCATAAAGACTTGTGGATTAATTCCACGGGCAGATGGCATGGTTTTCCATATACAAGACGATAGGGCGACATGCCCAAGGGAGACTTGTAGGCGGTTCGGTAAGCCCATAGGACCGAGTCCAAGAGTTGAGACCAGTCCTTTTTGTTTGGTCTAACAAGTTTTTGCAGGATAGTCTTGATTTCTCTGTTTGATAGATCCGCCATGCCATTGGTCTGAGGATGGTAAGGAGACGTGACACGATGATCGATGTCGTACTCCTTCGTTAACTTCTTGACCTCTTTATTAATGAAGTGGCTACCCCCATCTGATATGAAAATTTTTGGTATCCCGAACCGCGAAATGATGTTCTTCTTCAGGAACTGGCATACTGTTCGGATGTCGGCGGCTCGAGCAGGGATAGCTTCAACCCAATGACTCACGTAATCGACGGCAAGAAGGATGTGCTCAAAACCTTGACTATTAGGGAAAGGTCCCATGAAGTCAATGCCCCATGCATCGAAAACATCTGCTATCTGAATGATTTTCAGGGGCATTGAATCTTTGGCGGTAAGTGTACCTTTCAGTCTCTGACAGTCAATACATCGTTTGACAAATTCCGCTGCATCCTTTAATAAAGTGGGCCACCAGAAGCCACACTGAAGAATTTTTGCTGTCGTACGATCTCCAGAGTGGTGTCCACCAGATTCGAGCGAGTGACAATGCTCGAGGACACTAAATTGCTCCGCCTAAGGAATGCACCTGCGCCAAATGCAATCCTCTCCTTCTCTGAATAGAAGAGGATCCTCCCATTGGTAGAATCGGATGGTCGACATGAATTTGTTCTTCTGATTTTTCGTCCAATCCGCTGGTGTTACCCCAGAGGCGAGGTAGTTGACTATATCTGCATACCAAGGAAGAGAATCCACTGCTAAGATGGCTTCGTCGGGGAAGGTTTCTGTGATGGGTGCACTGTTCAGAGGAGTTTCATGCTGCTCTATTCTGGAGAGATGGTCTGCTACCACATTTTGAACTCCAGGCTTGTCCTTAATTTCCAAATCGAATTCCTGGAGGAGAAGGATCCAACGAATCAGTCTTGGCTTGGCATCCTTCTTCTGCTGTAGGTACCGGATAGCAGAGTGGTATATGAAAATTGTGACTTTCGATCCCAACAAATAGGATCTGAACTTCTCGAGGGCGAAAACCACAGCCAGCAACTCTTTCTCTGTCACTGTATAATTCCTATGTGCTTCATCTAATGTTCTGCTGGCATAGTGAATGGCATAGGGCGCTTTATCTTTCCTTTGCCCAAGAACCGCCCCGACTGCAAAGTCTGACGCATCGGTCATTATTTCAAAGGGAAGAGTCCAGTCGGGTGGCTGTAAGATTGGAGCCTGTGTGATAAGCTCCTTCAGCTTGTTGAAAGCAAGGAGAACCGGCTGATCAACAATGAACTCAGTCTCCTTGCACAAAAGTTCTGTCAGAGGTCGGGCGATGCGGCCGAAATCCTTAATGAATCGCCTGTAGAATCCCACATACCCCAGGAATGACCTCACATTCTTGATTGAATGAGGTGGCTGAAGATTTGAAATGACATCCACCTTCGCCGGGTCGACTTCCATGCCACGTTTGGAAAGGACGTGACCCAGCACAATGCCTTCAGTGACCATAAAGTGGCTCTTTTCTCATGAAAGCACTAAATTGACTTCTCAGCACTTCTGAAGTACTCTGTCTAGGTGCTCAAGACAAGAATTGAAACTATCACCGTAGACAGAGAAGTCGTCCATGAACACCTCGAGAAAACTGCCTACCATCTCGGCGAAGACTGCTAACATGCATCTTTGGAAGGTTGCAGGTGCATTGCATAATCCAAAGGGCAGTCTCTTGAAGGCGTAGGTGTCGAACGGGCAAGTGAAGGTAGTCTTCTCTTGATCTTCAGGGGCGATTGCCACTTGGTTGTACCCGAAATACCCATCCAGAAAGCAAAAGAACTCCTTGCCTGTTAATCTTTCCAAAACTTGATCAATGAAGGGCAAGGGAAAGTGGTCCTTCTTGGTTGCTGCATTGAGGCGGCGGTAGTCAACACACACCCGCCAGGATGTTGGTACCCGAGTGGAAATTTCCTCTCCTTTGTCATTTGTAACCACAGTAAGCCCGGATTTCTTTGGAACTACATGCAGTGGGCTTACCCATTTTGAGTCGGAGATGGGATAGATAAAGCCTGTGTCACACCATTTCGTTATCTCCTTCATGACGACGTCCCGAAGGTTAGGGTTCAGCCTTCTTTGGAATTCGCAGGACGGCTTGGCATCTTCTTCTAGATAGATGTGGTGTGAACACAAAGCTGGATTTATCCCTCGGAGATCCGATATGCTCCAACCGAGTGCCTTGCGGTTCTTTTCTAGAACCTCGAGAAGACGAGACTCCTGATCTGGATTCAGCCTGCTGTTGATGATGACCGGATATATTTGTTCTTCACCCGCAAGGAAAGCATACTTTAGGCCTGCCGGAAGTGGCTTGAGTTCTGGTTTTGACCTGTCCACTTTATCTGTCACTTCAGATACCATGCTGGTGGTGGGATGTATTCCTTTGCGATATTTACCATCCTCATCATCTTTTTGAGATCTCAATGATGTACCGAACGGTTCTGCGCTACGCTGATCGTGTTCGGTCTGGAGTGACTGCTCAAGTAGATGTGCGTGCATCTGAGAATCTCTCTCCCAAGAATCGTCGGAGCATAAGCTGACTGTGCTTTCCAAGTCCTCCTCAAGAGTGAGGATTTCTCGGGTCCATGGATCGTCCAATGATAAGGATGAGTCTCTGATCTCCGCAATAAAATCACAATCTGCTTCACATGCTGCCTGGCTCTCATCGGTTGTGGCATTCGGTTCTCTGTTCAAGTTTATCGTGATTTGCTGGGTATTCGAGCTGAAAGTAATCTTGCCAGACCCGTAATCAACCACGGCACCTGAAGTACGAAGGAATGGTCTGTTGGAAATGCGAGCCCGCGGCGAGCCATTATGCAATAAATGTTGTTGCAATTCACTCCTTGATCTAAAATGAAGAATACATTATTTGCATAATAGGTCCCTTAGTACAATTAGGGTTATGTACCATGGCCATCTTAATGATCATACAGCTGTTGATTCAATTATTGAATCATAGAGGCTGGTGCTTAGATGAATATATAATGAGCTAGATTGAGGACTCATCAAGCACCGTCAAATGATTATTAAGAGATGATCTCCAGCCTGAGTAGGAGATGGCAATCCTTTCTCAGTTAGGCTGATATCTAACCGACCTCTTGATGCAGGTCCTCTGCATAGGAATAGAGATTCGGAGGTGTCAGATTAGTTAGGTCAAAGAGTTGACTTAACGAGATCGAGATAACCAAAGTCCTATATCATATGCTGTCATGATATAGGCACACATCCTCTGACCGGAGACAGATGTGTTACTATATGTCTGAGTATGTACATTTGGCAGACCAATAGGTTGATGGCCTAATCAAGGTCTATACACCAGTGCGCTGGTGTGCATATAAGGGCATATGAGTAATACGATCTCTCAAAGGGATCATACAGGTTCACTACTGAACCGGAAGACATGAGCTCACTCATGAGATATTGGGATGAATCAAATTCCGTGCGCACGGTCATCTCGCTTTGGAAGCTTGACTGAATTCGTTGGTTTGATATATACTTTTGGAAAGTATATGATCAAGACCTAGGTATGATATATGCTTTTGGAAAGTATATGATCAATACCGACTCCCAATGATCGAATGAGAAACTTACTGATAAAACCATGAAGTAGACAGTGTAAAGTTGATCTAATACTTCTGGTTTATTCTGAGTCTTCCAGTATGCAGGATGTACAGGTATTGGGAATGCCTGAGGGTGATGTGATCATAAACGGTTGTATAACCATGACGCTTCCATTCCTAGGGAGTGATGAAACGGGTCTGGATTTTAGTGACTCCTCTTAGTAGAGAAGTAATCTGATCTTGGTCCAAATGTTGGACATTAATCTGAATGTGATTCAGATTCAATGAGAAGATTAGATTTGCGGTCTTGATTTAATCAAGCATCTATAGGAGGCCCGAGATCTGGATTTGAGATGTGATCTCAATATCCATGTCACTATACGTGGAACAATACAATCGCCCTGTCCTTATCTCCAAGTATTCGCGGAGAAAGCGCATTGTCCTTGAAAGAGTTCATGGATAATTCTATTGTTGATATATGTATCCGAGCATTGAGAAAATGGATAATTAAATGTGATTTAATTATCATGAATAATATGAATTTGATTCATATTATAAGGAGAGTTATCTTAGATAATTAAATGTGATTTAATTATCAAAGATGTGAATAATGTGAATGTGATTCATATTATTTGAACACATGAGATAAAGAGATCCAAGATGATTAAATATGATTTAATTATCAAGGATAAGAATAATGTGGATAGTAATATCCAATTATTCATAATATATTATAAATGTGATTTATAATGTATTAGAGAGAGTTAAATATAATTTATATTAGTAGATTAATTATTAATGTGTATTGGATACACATTGTTTAATTAATTGAAAATGTAAATTACATTTTGTTTTGGGTTGTGAATGTGATTCACAATATTCCAATGTCAAGATTGCAATATTCCCAAAATTAATTGAGAATTATTTTTTGGTGAATAATTGTTGGAAAATAAGTTGAGAGAAAAACAAGGAGATATACAATCCCATGGGAATCCATGGGATTGCCCTCCCCATATGGGAAGAGGGGGGCGGCACCAATTCCTTTATGGAATTGGTGGCCGTCCACTCCTCCCAATAGGGAAGGAGGCTCTCATTTGTTTTTCACTCCTTATTTAGTTGGTTTAATTTGGTATTAATATATATTTGATTTATCAAATATATTTAATCAAAATTAAATCACAAGTTGTTGGCTTTTACCAACAACAATCTTGACCATTGGATTGTCATAAATCAATCTCAACCATTGATTTTATATGACACATGGATTGAGATCCATGGATCCCAAAACCCTATAAATAGAGAGGCATACCCATGCTCTCTCTTTACACATAATGCTTGAGAAGCATCTCTCTCTCCCTCTCTCTTTCTCCTTAGAGGTCAGCCCTCTCTCTCCCTCTCATGGCCGTCCACCATGGATGCCATGGAGAGGTTCTCCATCGCCACGGCATCGTCGTTATGCTGCCCGTTCTTCTGCTCGTGGATCTCCGTCTCCCTCGGTGTGCCCCGCACGTGAAGAAGACGTCGGATCTCGTGTGTCGAGATCAGGAGATCCGCCGCTTGGATCATCAACATGGATTGCGAGAAGCACGCGGTTCATCCCCGCGCTCGCAAGCGTCTCCTCCGTCGGATCGGACTTGAGACAGGAGGTCTCTTCGTTTAGAGACTTGATCGCAACCACGCTTCAAGAGATAATCCTATTACTTGTTTGTGGTTTAGACGAAACGATTCGAGAAGTGTTCTTGGATCATGTGGTTTCGTCGTATAAAATTTTTTAAATTCCGTTGCATCGAGCAACTAGTCCGACTAGTCGCTCCTCGTCGTATTCGATATGACGCTCACACTTCCGTGATGCGCTTGAGGATCTAACCATATCCTTCAAGTGGTATCAGAGCCAGGTTGATGGTTTCGAATAGTGATTCGCTAACTGAGGACGACTTGGGTTCGTTAAGGTCGCGAAAGTTTTCATCGCATTTGATTTCGCAGATCTGTTTAGTAAAGAAATTCGGCACTGTTTAAATTGTTTAAACACAAATTTTATACTTGGATTATGTTCCCCATTAAATAAGGAAACCATAGGATCTGAGTTTGCGTAAATCGGATTTCGTATGCTCGAGATATGGTCGTTTTAATGAACATGTATGCACTGTTGCGGGAACTGTGAATCTGAACGTGATTAAAATGTTAATTACTGTTTAGACTTGCCTCGAAATGCGTGAAACATCACTTAGGTTCTGTCCAAAATCAAACTAGCAAACTTTAGAAATTGACTTTGCTTAATTTGGATTTAATATGATTGAGATATGCCAATTTTAGTAAGTAGGGGTCACTGCTGAAATTGCTTTCCTAATCTAGAACCAAGTGATTGTCAATTAGTGAAATTAATTGTTGATTTCGTGAAATAATCTTGAAAAATATTTGTGAAATATTGAAACATGATTATTTGCCTAATTGACTTGGTCCCAACCAATTAGTTGATTAGATTTGATCTAAACCATAATTGGAATTACAATCATCAAACTTCTTGCTTGAATAGGACTTGGGAATTTGCCAGCGAATTTCCTTAAAATCAAAATTGTTTTGATTACTATATGGTATAATTTCGGTTGAAGAACCGATGATCATCTCAAGTACAAAATAAACAATTTGGCATTATCCTTTCCCGAGGCGGATATGGTGTCTAGTCGGGGATCGCTGGGTCAGCGGGTTGCAACGTATGTGGTCCGCCCCACTCCCGTCGGTACTGGCCATGACAGCGGGTAGGGCCGGGATAATGTCCGAGGGATTATGATGTATTTTTCTAATTATTAAAATACGAATTAATACGTACTTTGAGAATAATACCATATATATATTCAAGCATAAAATTAAGTTTGATTGATTGAATTGGATTGATAATTAATTTAATATGATTAAGTTAATTATATCCAATTGAGAATACTCTAATATGATTAGAGTTAATAATTCCCTTGGAAGAATTAATTATATGAATGTGATTCATAGTAATTAATTAAATTTGAATAAGAGGTGGAGGATCACATAAGTGACATCCATGGTCTCCCGTCAAGGCGAAGGGTTTCCATCGCCAGGGATTGTATATAGGAGACGCCTGTACGTAGTGACAGCTCCTATATACAAGCGCATCTGGATCGGACTCTTTGCTTCTCGAAAGAGTAAGGCCGTATGCGTAGTGACCCCAATATCGGATCCTCATATTATTGGGGCGATATTGGATTGCGCATAGCGAGTTCTATTCCTGTTGACGGTTGGTTCAATTAACTACGGGTCAACATCACCTTAGGGGTGGTGGGCCCGGGTGTTAAAGACCGAATTGGGAAATGCAAGTTGGACTTGCAAGACGGAATGCGTTCCCGCTTCTCTTTATTGGAGTTGCAGTTTCTCATATTATTGGGATGTAACAAAGATAAAGAGGAGATCCCAGATCTTGCTGAGATATAATGGTAAGTATATCTCTTACATTAAAAGTGATTAAGGGAATGAACTTTCATTGTTGACATGGCAAGACAACTTTGATATAAAAACTCCTAAATCAAAGTATAATATGTGTATATATATAAATATATACCCTTATGCAAATTACTTATTTCAGATAATCCTTCATTAAACCCACTCAATGTTATACTCATTAATAACCAGTAGAATATCATGGATTGGACCCTTGATCCAGATATTGTACTTGCGATTGGACACATAATGTATGTGGTTGCAATGTGCAAGATTCCTCATAATAATGAGAAGTGATAATTAAATAAGACAATAGGACTAAAACCCTAGGGTTTGTATGTCTCTATAAGTCTTGATCTTATCGAATGTACTTTTGAAGTGACATGTCGATGATGATCGTAATTATCAAATTAATCCTTATAAAATCAATAAAGATATTCTGGCATATATATGTGCTCTTGACATTTAATCATGAATGACATGGTTCTCTACATCATGTAGAATGGTAGCTCTATTAGAGATAATGTATTCAAATTGTTTGAATACCTACCTGAACCAATGCTTCAAAGAGTTTAGATGGATGTAGATGATGAGTGTCATCATTCTACTGTCTATACTCTAGTCATTCATGAAGCTTCATAATATTCATATTATATGAACTTAAATGAAGCTTGTATAAATGTTGAAATACTCTTATATTGAAATTTTTGATTTTAACATAAGAGATCCTTGGTCTTGAGCAAAGGTTGCTTGTAGACAAAGGGAGCGCAGTGGAAGCATGGTTTGGACCCAAGTAAGAGGTATAGTCAAAGAGTTGACTGTACTTCTGTGACTTCCATATGACATCCAAAGAGTTGGATGAATGCCAATACTGCAATAAGTTGATGTGTTGATAGTATGACTATCAAGTCTGTCTAGAATCCTCAGAAAAGGACTCGGATGGAGCATCAGTATAATCTACATATAATCATTGATATTGACTTACTTATTTGATAAGATAAAGTCTAATAATTGTATCTCAAATTTTCTAATGACACTTGCAATTGGTTGCATATGTATTAGAAATTTGATCTTAAGGTTTATTGTTCATCCATGTTGAAAGTGATGCAAGTGTTGCAACAATTTCCATGAGATCAATAGACTTCATATTTTCAGTGGGAGCCCTTAGTCTTAGAGAATGTCTCTATGACCTAGATATTAGAATACACTCATTGTTTATTTCTAATTGTTGGATATGAACATAAATTCTGTAATAAATCTATCATAAATAGTTATGATGGAAATATTTCAGATAGTAATCTAAAATCTAGAGGACTCTATTAAATTAGAAAATTATTGAATGGTTCATTAAGATTTCTAATACTGAAAATTAAACCTTTAAAAGATCAATAGGAAGATAAAGATCATTTGACAATGATCTGGCATCAAATTTTGGACATATGTCTGTTGATGAAATCAATGGACTGGTAAGACATGAAACTTTAGATTGTCTAAAGATTCAAATCTCACATACTTGTGAATATTGTATTCAAAGTAAAAATGTCCAATACACCCTTCCTTGGGAAAGGTGTAAGGTGTCAAGGTATTAAGGATCTCATACATATTGATGTATGCAGATCATCTATATCATAGTAAACATTATGGATATGTGATATCTGTTAATGATTATGTATGATATGAGATTTCTTCTCTTCACCTAAGAAACCTTTGAAATGTTCAAAGATTTCGTAATTTTGGTTTAGAACCAAAGTTTGAGGGAAGATGAAATGAATTTGATCTAACCAAGGTAGCATGTACCTATTAGATGAATTCAAGAAATACCTTATGGAGATATGAATATCATTCCTATCTCAATCCTCCTAATGAACCTTAACTCAATAGAGTTGTAGGGAGATACAATTGATCATGTGTGACATGATTTGATCAATGATTAATCATAGCATAATTATCTCTTAGTTTCCAGGTATATATATGTGGTAGAGACTGCATTATATATCCTTAATAAGGTTCCATGTGATTAAGCTGGAATCTGGCACTAGAGAGTGCTACTTCATTAGGAAAATAAAGGATGGTATTGGATACCTACTTTATGACCTTGAGATTCTTAAAAGATCTAATCTTTGAGAATATGATTCTTATAGGATGACTCTCTTGAGAATCAAGATGAAAATGAAGTGAAGGAACTCATTTAATCTTGAAAAGATATTGAGGCTCCTGATATTGGAAACTGAAAGGACAATTAAAGATGAAACACTAATACCTCTTCAAATAAGTTTGAGGATGGATTCCATGTGTTAGTTAAATCTAAAAATGATCGGACTTCATGTGATGAAGCTCCTGAGGATCATGACATGGAAAGATGGATGTTAGCAATAAAAGTCTAATGTAGACTTCATATACAAGTGTCCTATATGGACCCTCGAGGATCCACCTATATGGGTCAGACCCATTAAGGTGTAAATGGATCTTCAAGAGAAAGAGGGAACCTGATGAGAAGGTAGAGACCTTCAAAGCACGGTTCGTAGTCATGAGCTACACATCGAAGAGAAGGCATCGCTTGCGATAAGACTTGCTCTCCAGTGACCTTGCTTTAACCCATCAGAATATTGCTAACTATAGCTACACAACTTGACTATGACATCTTCATGATGTAAGTCAAGATTGCATTCCTCTATGAATACCTCTCTGAGGATATTCATATGAAGTAGCCCCAGGGCTTCATGGTTGAGGAAAGCAAGGTGTGCTAGCTAAAGAACTCCATCTTTGGACTCCAATAAGTTTCTTGTAGTTGGAACATAAGATTTGATGAAATTATAAATGTTGTGATTTCAGATAAAATCTTGATGAACCATGCGAAGCTTAGTGGGAGTGCCATTGTGTTCATCGTGCTAAATGTAGATATTATTCTAATCATTTGGAATGATATAAGAATAAATAATAAGTGTTTTATAATTTGGTTGTTTCATACCTTGAGATACGATCTCAAGGATACCTCTTAGATCTTAATTCTGAAGTCGTTCAGAAGCAAAGAGAAGAGGGTATTGGGACCGTCACATTAGTAATACACCTTGGACTTATTCCAATTTTGGGAAATTCCAAGAAAGGCTTCCTTCCCTTAAGATGTGGTAGTGACCTGTCTAAAGGGATATCACCTCAAAGAGTTGAGGAAGTGAATGCTAGAACTGCTTGCACTTGTGCATCAGTTATGAGAAGCTCGGTATATGCTAGATGTGTACAAGAACCAGATGTCTGCCATGCAGTGGGAGTAGTAAACTGTTACTAATCCTACTATGGAGATAAAACACTTGATTGCAGTAATAACAATATCTTCAAAGATGATGAAACTTAGAGATAGTGATCTCAAAGTCTTATCTTCAAAGGTTTAAGACCTTGTAGATAGTGATCTATAAGGGTCTTGACTGTAGATACCTTAGGAGATAGAGATCTCCAGGAATGAAGGTATTCTAATAAGGATTATGGGAATACCGGTTATGATAATTAATAAGATGTAGTGTCAAGGACACTATAACCAACAAAATTGAGTATCGGTTGCATGAGATGCAACGTTCGCATTGGATGCGATCACTGTTACTAGGAGATATGCAAGTGCCGTAAAAGGACTTGGTGTAGTCTCTTGATAACAGAGTGACTGATCAGCTTACCTAGCTATTTTCTAAATAGCCTATGATTGTCACATGAGTGTAGGTTTAAATGATTAGCCCAATAATGGCTCTTTGGGCTAGTGGGAGATTGTTGGAAATGCGAGCCCACGGCGAGCCATTATGCAATAAATGTTGTTGCAATTCACTCCTTGATCTGAAATGAAGAATACATAATTTGCATAATAGGTCCCTTAGTACAATTAGGGTTATGTACCATGGCCATCTTAATGATCATACAGCTGTTGATTCAATTATTGAATCATAGAGGCTGGTGCTTAGATGAATATCTAATGAGCTAGATTGAGGACTCATCAAGCACCGTCAAATGATTATTAAGAGATGATCTCCAGCCTGAGTAGGAGATGGAAATCCTTTCTCAGTTAGGCTGATATCTGACCGACCTCTTGATGCAGGTCCTCTGCATAGGAATAGAGATTCGGAGGTGTCAGATTAGTTAGGTCAAAGAGTTGACTTAACGAGATCGAGATAACCAAAGTCCTATATCATATGCTGCCATGATATAGGCACACATCCTCTGACCGGAGACAGGTGTGTTACTATATGTCTGAGTATGTACATTTGGCAGACCAATAGGTTGATGGCCTAATCAAGGTCTATACACCGGCGCGCTGGTGTGCATATAAGGGCATATGAGTAATACGATCTCTCAAAGGGATCATACAGGTTCACTACTGAACCGGAAGACATGAGCTCACTCATGAGATATTGGGAAGAATCAAATTCCGTGCGCACGGTCGTCTCTCTTTGGAAGCTTGACTGAATTTGTTGGTTTGATATATACTTTTGGAAAGTATATGATCAAGACCTAGGTATGATATATGCTTTTGGAAAGTATATGATCAATACCGACTCCCAATGATCGAATGAGAAACTTACTGATAAAACCCTGAAGTAGACAGTGTAAAGTTGATCTAATACTTCTAGTTTATTCTGAGTCTTCCAGTATGCAGGATGTACAGGTATTGGGAATGCCTGAGGGTGATGTGATCATAAACGGTTGTATAACTATGACGCTTCCATTCCTAGGGAGTGATGAAACGGGTCTGGATTTTAGTGACTCCTCTTAGTAGAGAAGTAATCTGATCTTAGTCCAAATGTTGGACATTAATCTGAATGTGATTCAGATTCAATGAGAAGATTAGATTTGCGGTCTTGATTTAATCAAGCATCTATAGGAGGCTCGAGATCTGGATTTGAGATGTGATCTCAATATCCATGTCACTATACGTGGAACAATACAATCGCCCGGTCCTTATCTCTAAGTATTCGCGGAGAAAGCGCGTTGTCCTTGAAAGAGTTCATGGATAATTCTATTGTTGATATATGTATCCGAGCATTGAGAAAATGGATAATTAAATGTGATTTAATTATCATGAATAATATGAATTTGATTCATATTATAAGGAGAGTTATCTTAGATAATTAAATGTGATTTAATTATCAAAGATGTGAATAATGTGAATGTGATTCATATTATTTGAACACATGAGATAAAGAGATCCAAGATGATTAAATATGATTTAATTATCAAGGATAAGAATAATGTGGATAGTAATATCCAATTATTCATAATATATTATAAATGTGATTTATAATGTATTAGAGAGAGTTAAATATAATTTATATTAGTAGATTAATTATTAATGTGTATTGGATACACATTGTTTAATTAATTGAAAATGTAAATTACATTTTGTTTTGGGTTGTGAATGTGATTCACAATATTCCAATGTCAAGATTGCAATATTCCCAAAATTAATTGAGAATTATTTTTTGGTGAATAATTGTTGGAAAATAAGTTGAGAGAAAAACAAGGAGATATACAATCCCATGGGAATCCATGGGATTGCCCTCCCCATATGGGAAGAGGGGGGCGGCACCAATTCCTTTATGGAATTGGTGGTCGTCCACTCCTCCCAATAGGGAAGGAGGCTCTCATTTGTTTTTTCACTCCTTATTTATTTGGTTTAATTTGGTATTAATATATATTTGATTTATCAAATATATTTAATCAAAATTAAATCACAAGTTGTTGGCTTTTACCAACACCAATCTTGACCATTGGATTGTCATAAATCAATCTCAACCATTGATTTTATATGACACATGGATTGAGATCCATGGATCCCAAAACCCTATAAATAGAGAGGCATACCCATGCTCTCTCTTTACACATAATGCTTCAGAAGCATCTCTCTCTCCCTCTCTCTTTCTCTTTAGAGGTCAGCCCTCTCTCTCCCTCTCATGGCCGTCCACCATGGATGCCATGGAGAGGTTCTCCATCGCCACGGCATCGTCGTTATGCTGCCCGTTCTTCTGCTCGTGGATCTCCGTCTCCCTCGGTGCGCCCCGCACGTGAAGAAGACGTCGGATCTCGTGTGTCGAGATCAGGAGATACGCCGCTTGGATCATCAACATGGATTGCGAGAAGCACGCGGTTCATCCCCGTGCTCGCAAGCGTCTCCTCCGTCGGATCGGACTTGAGACAGGAGGTCTCTTCGTTTAGAGACTTGATCGCAACCACGCTTCAAGAGGTAATCCTATTACTTGTTTGTGGTTTAGACGAAACGATTCGAGAAGTGTTCTTGGATCATGTGGTTTCGTCGTATAAAATTTTTTAAATTCCGCTGCACCGAGCAACTAGTCCGACTAGTCGCTCCTCGTCGTATTCGATACGACGCTCACGCTTCCGTGATGCGCTTGAGGATCTAACCATATCCTTCATGGTCGGCCAAGGATGATAGGAGTCTGGAGCAAGGGTGCAGGTGAGTCCATATCAAGGACAACAAAATCAGCTGGGAATTGCATCTCTTGCACTTTAACTACGACGTCTTCCAAAAGACCTCGGGGCCGCTTGACGGATCGGTCAGCGAACTGAAGGATCATGCGTGTCTGCTTGAGCGGACCCAGCCCGAATTCTTGCATTATAGACGAGGACAGAAGGTTGATGGAAGATCCACTATCAAGGAGAGTGCGCTCGAAGACCTGGTCAAAAATCTCACAACTGATCAGAGGTGCTCCTGTATCTTGTTTCTTGTGGGGGAGATTGCTAATGGCTGCAACAGTAGCCATGGAGAGAACGTGCTTTTCTACATCTCGGCGTCTGTTTTCTTGCGATGGGCGATGCCTGTTAGTACATGCCTCTTTCAGTCCTTTCTTCACAGCTGGCATGTATTCCACGGCCTTCAACAAGGGAATCTCAACAGTCAATTTATCTAAAATTTCCACAACATCTGGATCAGACAATGCCTTTTTTCGTTTTGCAATTTTTTTGGATTTTTGTATTGCATGAGGAAAGGAATATGTACATCACTGGCAGGAAAATGAGAGTTCTTATTTACATCAAGATCATCGCCCATAGAATGTTGTACATCTGAACTACAAAAAGGAGTACAAGCTGCATCTTGGCATACTGGTGCTGCAGGGCGATCAAAAAGGATAGTGTCTGCTCCATCAGTTGGCGAGGGATCGGTTGTTGTTGGCGGCTCCTCCAATGCCGGCGCGGCTTCGCTTCGGCTACAAGCTTCTTTTTGTTGTTTTTGCTTTTGCTGATTTTTTTGTATTTTTGGCTAGGACTGCTGGTGACATAGCACGACGGCTGGAATGGCTTCTCCTTCTTCTTCCTCCTCACCCGCCCCTGTAGCTGGCACGGCTGATGCGGAAGATGATGATCCACCTGTTTCTTTATTCACCCCACTTCTGGTAGCAGGCGGAGGCAAGGCCCTACCGTTCCTGAGAGTAACAGCATCAGAATAAACAGTAATATCATTATCAAACTCGGACAGGACATCACAATCTACCTGCTCTTTCTTCTTGAAATTGCTGGGGTTGGCTTCGACCTGCGCTGGAATGGTAGTTCGGGTGACGGTCAGGTCATCAAGCCGCTTGGTCATATCCGCTAGCCCTTTGACAAGCTGGGCCAGACAATCCATGGTGGGGTTCGCAGGGGGTACTTCTGATGGTTCAGCGTGCAGACCACACTGTTGTTGGTTGGATGGGTGTGGAGGTTGTTGCTGGTGGTGCTGAGGTGGTGCAGGAAGTTGAAGTTGTTAGTACGAGGGAGGAGGATACTACTGATATTGTTGAGAGGAAGCAGCCGCATACGAATGGAACGGTTGTGGATGGTGGTACTGCGGCTGCTGATACGGTTGGTTCTGCCTCCATTGATGTGCAAACTGGGGAGGCTGTTGGTACTGCTGGTGCTGCTGAGAGGATTGTCCAAAACGACCACCCTGAGGTTGGTGGTATTGCCGATTGGCAAATGGCTGACCCTGGGGTTGTCCCGGAGGACGGGTCGGCTGTGCATCATTAGCCCATACCCCGTTCACTTCCTGAATCAGGGGTGGTGGTGGGAAGACTGGACCAGGTACTGAGAGGAACTCTGGCTGGTACACGACCATCTGCTGTTGCGGCTGGCCCTGGTCGGGCGCCTGCACGTAGTATACGTGCTAGACTGCCGGTGGTTGCTGGCTCAGCTGAGGCTGATGCTGCGGTTGCTGCTCGTCCTTCTTCTCAGCGGGAACTTTCGGTGGTGTCGCTGACTGAACAGAGTTGATGGTGCCCACCAATAGTTCAAGGTACTTGTTAATCTGATCAAGCTTATCTAAGTTCTGGGTCCTCTTCTCGATCACAGCGAGTTTCTCGAGGTCATGTGATCGCTTCTCAATGATGTCAACTTTAGAGAGATGGCCCCCGATGATGTTGAGGTTGTAGCTCTCATCTCTCTCTGCTTCCTTGGACGCTGCCATGTGCACTTGCTTCTGGAGGATCTGGGGTTGCTTCTGATATGCCTTGGATGAAGAGAGGGCGGCCTCTCCTTCGGTCATTTCTTCAAATATCTGCCAGACTACATCTTCATCCTTATTGAAGTGTGAGCCCCCACATGCTGCGTCTACGAGCCTTTGGCTTTCAATGTTCAGTCCCCCAAAGAAATGCTGGACCAAGCTGGTCTTCGGAATATCATGATAGGGACACTTCTCCTGCAGGTCAGTGAATCTCTTCCACGCTTCATGTATTGACTCATGGGGTCCTTGGGAGAAATTACTGATTCGGGCTCGCATCTAGTTGGGTCGACCTAGAGGGTAATATTTATGCAGAAAGGCGGACTTCAGCTCCTCCCAGGTCATCACAACCTTCCCCAGATGATTGACCCAATAGAGGGCCTTGTCCTGTAGGCTGAAGGCGAAAGCCATCATCTTGACAATGTCCAGAGGGACATTGGGATAGTGAGTAGTACGGCAAATGCGGGAGAATTGCTGCAGGTGAATGTACGGCTCCTCGCTGGTGTTTCCATGGAATGCAGGGAGAAGAGCAATGAATTGGGGCTTCAGCTCAAAGTGAGCGTGTACCGGTGGGATGAGGATCCACTCGGTCATCTGGCTGTCTCCCGGATTGTATGTTTCTTTAAGGGTTGGCTTTGGTGGTGGTGGAAATTCTACATCATCATCTGCACCACCACCTCCACCTCCTCCTCCCCTGCCTCCTCTGCCTCTGCCTCCTCCTCCATCGTCTCGGTTCATCATATCATTCAACATGTCCTGGAAGGCTGTCTGTGTGAGGGCCTGCTCGGTCAGCTGCTGCTGGATGGCCTGGATAGATGCCAGTAGCTGTGCATTGACTTGATTCTGATCTGGCACCTGTCCCTCTGGTTGGGGTGGCTGCTGACCCTTGCCCTTTCCTCCCGGAGCCATGTCAGGGTCTGAGTCGGACGAAATAAACTCCGGAGTAGTCTCCAGGGCTCGCACTATCTTCTATCTGTATAATGAGATAGTCCTGATCAGACCGCTTGCAATTAATGTTCAGCTGTCGTGATGAAGCTGGAATTCAGGTCAACCCCAGCATGTTGTGAATGGAAAAGGATGTAGACTGTAATTGACTTCCTTTCACAACGGCGAAAGTGGGACAAAAGTGATCCCAGTTTATTGGGTGGCCAAGAGAAAGGTAGAAAATAAGGAGTTTGGAGATCGATCCGCAAAGTCCAGATCGGGTTCTCGGGAATCGCCTCGAACTTATTGGCGGAGTTGAGTCCATGGAATCGATGTGGGTGTCGGCATGGTCCCGACGGAAACCATCCATGGATCATCTTCGCGAAGTACAAGAGAAGATCGGATGTTGAATGAAAGATACGATGGTCAACGAGGAATAAAAGGAGTGTAAAACAGTAGAGAGGCTCGGTTGAGCGGGGTGGTCAAAGGGAGAAACAACAAAATGTACGCAAGGGCGCGGGAATTGATCTTTGAACCTTAATCTAGATCCATACAAACACAATACAAAATCGGGTTCACCAACTCACGTCATGTGAAGCCGTGAAAGTTCGGCTATTTATTATCTTTTCATTTTTAGAGTTGTGGTTTCAGGCATATCATATAATAAGTCCTTAGTACGCTACCCTATAGGAGAGAGAGTACTGCCATAAGAGTATCTCGTACTTGTCCTCCTCCTGTGTAACCTGTAGTTTGTACTTTTTGGAGTCCTTGTAACCCATCCTGGATCCCTGCTCAGCCAAAGAAATAGAGAGAGAAAGCCGATAGGCGAAACCAATACTTCGGTTCTCGCTCGCAACGGAATCACTCGCGAGCGTGCAAGAACCTACCCGGACGCAGGACAATGAGACAGACACCCCCGTGAAGGCATGTCCTGTGCTCAATACTTCGGACAGGGTCGATGCTCTACACAACAGAGAGTCATCATTGGTGACCAAGCCCTACTCGCCTACGTACGATAGAAGCGCCATTACTTTGGAAATCCAGGCGATACACAAGGCAGTTGCAGACTGGGTTTTCGGCTTTAATCCTTAGGGGGTCGCACTCGCTCAAGGGAGTAGGGTTTTGGTCCCCCTCCAAGGTACCTGAAAACAATGAGGGCTTTATGAACCCGGTACAATGATAGTCCATTACAGATTTTAATTAAGGTCAAAAATTATTTAGCAGACCCCTTGTTTTAATTTTTGGGTTTTCACCTTTTTTGAGTCTGTTTTCATACCAGCGCCTAACGTCTTTATAGATTCTCATTTAAGTCCTAGGTGCTCAAAATCAGAGGGAGATAGCGGAAAAGTCGTGCAAGTGGTTCCATGATGGAAATCTCACCATTGAACCGAATGATGCATGTTGAGTTAGAAGACTTACAGTGCATCCCAGCTCTCTCCATGTGGTATGCAAAACAGAATTTTTAAACCTATCTACATGTCGGTATGCAAGGCACAAAATCGCCCTAATCATTAGCTGCTATTAGCGTGAAGAACCATAAGTCGCTCATTCATCTCTAGCCCGGAAGGTCCGGTCTTGGCTCACCCCTCCTCTGCTCAACACACTTGAGTTTAGGAGAAAGCACTTTACAGGGCTCGTTGTGGCACAAGGGCTAAGAGACAAATGAACGGTTTGTTAAAATTTGACTAGATCCATACGAAGTAGACTATAGGAACATGCATTCTTATTAATGTGTGGACCTAGCTACCGAGTCAAGCAACCTATGTCTAGGGGCTCCAAGCACACAAAACAAAGTAAAATAAAGGCGGAAAGCTCAAAACTTCGGAAAACAAAGAAAAAGGCGATGAAAACTCGAAAAGCCGCGATGAGGCCCCCGGGTGAACAATCACCCGGGCACTGGACCTCATTGTGAAGAGTAGAGTCCTGTTTAATTACATGCCAAAATTGTCTCTCTCTCACCATAAATTACAAAAATAATCCTAAGTGTTCTAAACCTATCTAATCCCCATCTCCTTGCTTCCTTGATGCTCTCTCCAAGTGGTCATGAGGTGAAGACCACCCTCCTCCAAGCTTGGCTGCCTTGGCTCCCTAAGAAGCCATCCTCGCGTGGCGGGCCCTCGCATCAAAGTCACAAAAAAGATTGAATTAGTATAGCTCAACAAATCAAGTAGAGCAGACATAAAATAATCACAATAAATAAATCAATCAGTAGAGCATGGTGATTAATGACAATAAAAATAGCTGCTCACAAAATCAATGATGAATCAAAAATGTACACAAGAATGAAAAATTAAATTAGGCTATGCTCATTGCTCCCCGACAACGGTGCCATCTGATAACACGGATAAATTCATGCAAGGGTCACCATGAATAATAAGTATAAGGTGTCGCTGAGGCGACCGCTCGCAGAATACCCATGTTGATCAGCAATTAACCCACAATAAAAGAATAAAACAATTGAGTCCCAAGAATGTGAATTAACATTTATTACTCTACCACAAAATGTACAGTGACTAAGCATGTAGAGGTCGAACCACAGAGAGCAATACAGAATGCAATAGCATATGATATACATATACCACAGAGTCATCCATGTGTGAAGCCTATTTTTGTGGGTTTTTATCTTTTATATTTTTTTAAATTTTTATTTTAATAATATGATTAGGTAATATATAATTTATAGAATATAAATATGTAAATATATATGTATACCCATAGAGGGTGAGTACATAGCATATAATACATACATTAGATATACAAATAAATATAATTTTTAAAAAAAAAATCTTTTTTTTCTTTTTTAATTTTCTTTTAGAATTTTAGACATTCATACATACATATATATAGATATACATATATATTTTTTTTAATTTTCTTTTAGAATAGGGGGATATATATAAAGGGGGGAGAGAAGTGCTACAATATTTATAAAAATATATAAAAACACTCAAAAATATAGAAATAAAATCTTTTTGGGATTTTCATAATTTTTTACTTTTTTTGGAGTTTTTTGGGTATTTTTCAAATTGTTTTTGGTATTTTTAAAAGCTGAAATAAAGGAAAAAAGGGAAATAAGTACTGGCTGTAAGTAAAATAGTAATCAAAAATAGCAAACAGCCACAAAATTCTTCCACACTATTTTTCTAATAGAGATAATAAAATATAGAAGAAATAGGAATTGAGTTTATATTTTTCTGATTTTTCTTTGATTTTATATATTTTTTTCGAATTTTTTGTGTATTTTTGGATTTTTAAGGTTTTCCTTTTGAGATTTTTAGGGATTTTTGGACTGACACTAAAATAGGTCAAAATACACACTAGAGAATTTGTTTGGAATTTTTCGAGGTGTTTTAATATTTTTTTGGTATTTTATAAGCTAGATAGTAAATAAAAGGCATGTTTTTTATTTTTAATAAATGCAAAAATACAACAAAATTAAAATCCAAAAATATAACGTGCAAGGGTACACTAACAGGAGCTTATATCCATTTTTGCAAAATTTATCAAGTTAATATGAGGCACACAATAAATGGACAAAGCATACAACAATATATGGCCTGGTAGGAGCATTTTTACAATTAAAATATTTATCAGGGACATCCATGCAAAAATTACAACAGAAATAAACATTTACTTTTATTTTCGGGGCCTTTTTACAATTAATAAAACCCGGCGGGGTTTAAGTGCAAAAATCACGCGCCTCACGTGGGTGCTGCACGTGAGGCGCGGAGGGACTAATATGTAAATACATAAACTACGGGGGTCCTTCCATAAATTTTACAATTTTTTTGCAACGGGTTTTTTGATTTATAGCATTGAAATATTAATACAAAAAGGTGAGGGGAGGTGTCTGAAATTTACCCCCAACAGGCGCTTGATCCTATGGTTGACCTTCGTCCACTTGACACGCGTCGCGCATCCGTCGGCCGATAACGGTTCGCAGATGATGGCTGAGATTAGATAAGCCTCGCTGATCGGACGGTGAGTGCGGGGCTTCATCTGACGATCCACGTGCGATCTGAGCCGAGCCTCCTGATCTGACGGTGCTGGAGGTCCCAGGAAGAACAGGGAAGAAGCTCGCCCCCGGCAAGCTTCGATCGTGCAGCCTAGGCTTCTCCGGGCATCTCCCTCGTATCTGAAGTGCTCTGGACGTAGCTGGAGTTCTTCCGCGTCGATTGACGGCCTTGCCATGGCTCCTGGAGGTCTGAAGGGCTCGGACGAGGTCGATGAAGGACCAGACCTCCAGGAACCTCTTCCTGGTTTGATTCGAGCCCAGATGGGCTTCTTTCTTCCTTGGACCTGCATAGGAAGAACCGGGGGAGCGAGGGCTGCCTCCTCGACCCCGGGTTTTGAAGCTCTACAACGAGATGAGGTGTGGCGGAGGAGCTCCGGCAAAAGGCGAAGGTGGAGCTCTGATTCGCCAAGACCAGATGTCCTGGGTTGGACAAAGATGTGCGATCGATGGAGAAAATGATGGGGAATGAAATGGGAGGCGAAGGGCGGGCGGATACAGTCGAGGTCACCGTGAAGAAGTCCCCGGAGCTGAGCTCCGGCGAACTTTAAATTTTTTATTCTAAGCTACACTGATTAACTAAACACTAAACTAACTACTGGAATTAAAAGCTAACATTAAAACCTAACTAAAAAGCGATAAAGGGGCATCTCTTATACCTGGGGGCCACCAGGGAGCAGGACAGATGCCGGAGCTCCGCACCGACAAAATCGTCCTTCCTCCGGCCGATTCGAGGTGCTGGATCACTCTCCCTGTCACAAGGAACGTCCCAGGAACGAAATCAGGGCTTTTGGATGGATTAAAATTGGCCAAAATGAGGAAGGGAGCGGAGCTTCTTATTTATAGACAATGGTCTGGAGCCTTATTGACCGATGATTATTGCTTAATCCAATGAGTATCAAGTTGATCCAAGTTATTGGCGGGTATCAGTGATGATCAGAGATCAATTCTTGTGAAGGAAGCGAGCTCGATATGGACGGGATGGCCGTAAAAAAGGGAAGAAATCCGGGGAATTGACAGTTCAGAGGCGCCAGGTCCCGGATGGGACAGTTGGCCGGGCGGTCAACAAGGGCTGGCGCCCCAATGGTCCACGTCGGCCGCTAAAAGACAAAACAGGAAATTTGATTCTAAAATGATTTATTCACCATAGTAAATGATTTTATTAGAATTTCCTTAAAAAATAAAAAATGTGTATTTTTTCATGTAGTATTTATTTGTGATTTTTATTGAATTTTTCGAAGTGTCTTATTATAGTTTTATTTTAATAATGTGTATATGTATGTATTTACATGTATTTTTGTGTATTTTATTTTTGATTTGTTTATTTTATTTTAATATTTTATTAGATTATTTTATAAATTTATAATTTATTTTTGTGAGTGTGAGGGTATTTTTATTTAATTTTTATGAGTTTATTTTCATTTTTAAATAAATAGGTATATGTACATGTAGGTATAATTATAGGTCTTTTACCTATATATTGTGTATAGTTTATTTATTTAATGTATTTTCTTGATCTTTATTTTGAGTTTACATTTTTAATGAGTTATATGTAATATTTACATTATTATAAAAATATAGAAGAAGAAAATAATTAAAGAATGTTTTCCCTTTTCATTTATGTTTATACTTGATCATAGGTATTTTGCCTATTAACTTGCATAAGCTTATTTTATTTTATTAATTCCTTTTGGCTTTATTCTAATTTTAGTATATACATGTATTATGTACATTATTTACAAAATTCTAAAAATATAATTTGATGAAAATAATAGACAAGGAATATATGGAATATTTTTATCAGGCATGCTGCACAATGGGGCCAAAACTTAACTTTTGCAGATGGATTCCAAAAATTATGAAACCAATTTTATTAAATAGTTCTTGGAAAGCTATATACAATTAAAGGTGAGTTTGGGTGATTTGGAGTTTTTATTTGCAAGATATGGGTCTGTGAAGTTGAGATTTTGGCTTTTTATTCTGTGTATAAAATGTACACTGAGTATTATTTTTACACAAACTCAATTTTGTATTTTTATTTACATTATTATCTACATCTTTCATGAACAAAGTTTCTTTGTTTAATGAATAAATAATTATGTACAAAATAGGTGTCAAAAATGCATAAATAAATGCATGAATAAATGAGCTATTTATTGTATACTGGCCCTTATCTCCCCCTACTTTATTCCTTGTCGACCAATTCCATGCTGGCCTTGGTCTCGGGGTTAGGGTCATAAAATATTTGCAATATTTTACTCCTTTTTCTTTTCTTCTCTTTATTCTATAATTTTGGCATTAAACACCTTATTTAATGTATAATTAATACAATGAATCATGAATGCTATTATGTACAATTTGATGCTATTTACATGCATTTGCTGGGGTTTTTGAGGCCAAAATGATAGAATAAAGGTGATGAAATGGAGATTCATTTCCTGGTGTGGTCTTAGAAGGTTGCTCAACTGACTTTTTACCTATAAGAGTGAAAACACCAATCAGTCATCTAATAAAGATTCTACTATCATGAATATTTTAAAACTTATCAACCTCAAATATATTAAATAACCACTCTGGTGTTCTTTCGATCAAAATCCAATCCTCTCAATAGATCAAATTTCAATAACTATTATTCATAATCCAAAAACTTTTCCTCTAATATAAAAAGTTGTCACAACCGGTCCCGCTAGCTGAGACAAGCGTAACAACAATTTATCACTTTTCTTCTAACCTATAACATCATGTATTCATAAAATTTAATAGTAGCATATTTTATCATATATCAAATATTCTCCTAAATCACCATCGAAGTATTGCTCATCAGGACCAAATTAAATCAAAATGTAATAAATAACCAAAGCATCATTAATAAAAAGCTATCTTTCCATTACATAGTCATGGTTCTCTTTAAGTAATACAACTCTATCTTTAGGTACAAAAAGCCACCAAAAGATCCAAAATATAGCATAAATTGTATAACCTCCAGCTAATGTATGTAGTATCCTCGAGCCCCGTAGGTTCCTACCCAAGGATAAATGTAAATGATAATAAATAATAGAAGGATGATCCTAAACTTAAAATGAGCTTAGACTCGGTGAATGTATCTCAATTATTTTGGCAGAAAGTATCAGGGTACTTTTGAAAATGGTTTTGCAGTGAAGAAAAACATATTGATATCCTAAATTGCCTACTTTAAATAACTTCAACAAAAGATCCCAAAGATAATAAACCTATTGATACATAAGCTTTTCAATAAAACAATATCAATTACTTTAAATTGTTTTTGAAAATCTATGAAATGAAAAGCATGAATATTTCAGATGTGGCACCAAACAACACTTTGACTAACTATAGTATTTTCATGAACATTTAAACAAAATAGAGTCATATATGTAGACAAATCCAGAGGCCAAAGAACACTATGCATACGATCCAAAGCATATGTGTATACAGAATGCGGACCAAAAGTCTTATTAACAATATGTAGTCACCATATCTAATGATGTATTTCATGGTAATATCTTATGACTTTCATCATAGCAGATGGCTCATGACTTGTTTGAGGGTAACTATGGTGTTTATAAGTTCTAATATCCTTTCTAGTGATTCATGTGATAGTAGAGATAATCTTAGGAAATTGATATTGAACCTGAACTGCATAATGAATATCAAAATATATATTTGTCTAAAATTTCATTGCATACAACTAAGACTTATATTGTGTTGTGTAAATATTGCAAATTCACATGCAAAAATATGGGATTAATAGTGAAAATAGTGCTTAAAGTCACTCATCTTGAGTTTCGGAATCGTAGTTTCTTAACAACCATCAAATATCAGAAATTCACTTGTAAAAGTATGGGATTAGTATAGAAAGTAGTGCTTAAGACCACTCACCTTCTATTTACGCCTTTAAAAGAGATTAGCCATGTTCACTAACCAAAATAGGTTTCTCATACAATTTTACGTGCAATAAAATTAAAGTTAAATGTACAGAAATGTATATGCTATAGTTTTACACGTGTACTTGGCTTCATCAGCCAATAATTGTGTTGTATATTCTTTTCTTAGATTATGTGAGATCATTATTACCATGAACTTATAAAAGAATGTGTAAGAATGTAAAGAAGCAAAGAACATGAAGAACGTGTG
Organism: Ottelia alismoides; assembly: GCA_037367405.1. Taxonomy (NCBI): domain Eukaryota; kingdom Viridiplantae; phylum Streptophyta; class Magnoliopsida; order Alismatales; family Hydrocharitaceae; genus Ottelia; species Ottelia alismoides. Next base: position 108,335 of record JAZKJV010010727.1, on the reverse strand, counting down.
AAGAACGTGAAAACATAAGTTTCTCATCTTTTGCAAAGTTTCCCCTCGTGTAAGGTTTCCTTTCAAGGGAAATTTCAACAAGTTTTCCCTTTTATCATGTGATACTTCAAGGGAAAATCGACAAAGCTTCCTCTTATGAAAGTGATATTCGAATGAAAAATAATAATAAAGTTCATAAAAAATGAATAAAAATATGGATGTCACGAGTGGGTAAAACATGTAAAGAATTACAAGTCCACCAATTGCGGAGTTGTGCTCGCCCAAATTGAGAGTTACTCAGGTTTCTTCATCGCATAACACATTTATTGACATATAGTGAAAAATCGATATATCTCATATCATGGGTGAGTGAAGCATGTAAATAATCATATGTCTACCAATAACAGGGTCTCCTCATCCAAGCAGAACTATGATCGTATAATTCAAGATTCTTTACTATATGTTAATATGAAAGAAAGAAAGAACGTGGAAAGCTAGCTCAAATTAGTTCTACCTACCTCCTCCTGCAACATGCTATCGTGTTTCCTCATCTTTTTGCCAACAACGCTTCACTAGAGCTTTATACCAATATGTCGCTCCTTCTTTCAACACCTCTACCTTAAGGTTGAGGGGGGAGGGGTATGGAATAAATGAGTGAGAAATGAAGGTGTAGGGGGTATTTAGACATTTAACTTATGAAAATCATGATATTTGTCCATGGTTTTCTTATTACTGTAGTTTTTCCGGATTACCATTATTTCCATATCCATGATTTGTGGCCATGGTTTTGCTCATATATATATCCTAATATCATGATTTTCCGAAGATGCTTAGCTAACGTTAATCATGCTTAAATTGATTTATTAACTGAGATTAATTATATGTAGGTACAGTTATCATACACTGCTCATGATTTGGTTATTTATTGTCATTAGTATTCATAATTATCATTAAAAATCTTAATTGAGATGATTAGGTATAATAACATAGATTAAAATTTAATTGAGGCTTAGTAATATTACCATCCATTAATTCAATTGGTGACAACCTCCGATTAGGGTGAAATAAGTTTATTTGGATTCCTCTTGTCAAGACGGATCTTTTTAAAAAACAAAGATGTGATCGGGAGAAGTTGAATTTAGGTATATTACATATATAACATCATAAAGAGGATTAGGATTGTAAAATCTTAAAGAGGATGAAAATCGTTTTCATTTATAACTAAAGTGTATACACAATACTAAATTTAGCAAGTCTTAAGAAATAGATCGTAACACATACAATTGTATTCAAGATTTCAATACTTGGCTTTAATTTTGTATACTCATCTTGATACTTTCTTTGAAACTAAAAATACAAACAACAACAATATTGCAAAATCAAAAGATACAAAAATATGTAGCATAAAAATTGTACAAATATATTAGTAGACAACCTTTTATATTTTATATTTTCTCTATAAAATTAAATCAAAAATCCAAAAAAAAAAGATTTTCATGTGCCTAATATAGTGTACAAACAAAATAAATATATGTGGTATATGGTATTAGCAAGAAGACAAAATAAAAAATTCAAAAACTCATAAAAATTGAAAATAAACACGAGGATCACACTTTGCTTCCGCATACCTAAGCACAAAGTATCCAACACATTGTGTGTGACTTCATAACTATGTTGCCTCTTGCGGTTCGACCTTGGGACTTATCAAATAAAATACATGCACATCTTTCCTTCACTTACACAATTTTGTTTTGACTCACTTCACTGTAAGCACTACTATAGACCCTAATTTACAAATCATAAGCAATATCATTTGTCCAAATCAAGTTGTAACACCCTCTAACCTAAGACGATCCAAATCCAGTCCAAATATTTCCATACAGGATGTGAACCATAGTTACAACCAAGATCGCAATTATTTATAAAAAAGTATGATACAATTATAGAAATCAAACACAACCAATCTCACAAATATAAAATGTGCCTAATTAACATTAACCAAATGAGTCTTTACACTCTTTCCCTTCTAAACTTTATCAATAACACGTATGTCGTATCTATTTTTATATTGACATGAAAACCTTTAAAGCCCTCTCTCTATTACCACTTGTGCCCCACTGTAAATTTCTACCTATCAAATCGGTAATCATAATAGTCAAAAGACTTAAACTATTTATTTTTTTGAAACAATCCTGAAACGATAATATTTCTTTTTTTTCACTCTCTTCTTCATCAGCTTTCTTAGTTAAAATACATTATCATACAAAAGTGGGTCAGAAGGATGCCTAATTCAAGATTGTGTCTTCTAATGTTTCGGATTTATTCTATACAGAAAAACTAAAACTAAAATCTTAAAGCATGAGTTGAATAACTAGCCTATCAACAAATGAGGATGCTAATAGAATCAAAATTAATCCTAGTTAGAATTTGTGCCAAAATTTGAATACAGTTATATAGGTCTATTTCTATTTAATTTATCTTCCAGCTAAGGTAGTCTAAGGTAGTCTGATCTCACTTTTATATGGTTTGTTAATAGATGAAGTTCAGTGCATTCTAGCACATGTAGAAAAGCTATTCAAAATAGAATGGTTGTGAGTGGTGTTTATTTTACTCGGTGAAGTCCAAGATGAAATTTAAAGAGTCAACTTTAGGAAGCTAAATGGGTGTGTTTATGTGTAGATTATTTAGATGATCAGGTGACCCAAGTGGGGGAAAGTGTAATCCTTATGTGAAGTATTTTTGGTGTCTTCAGGAGTTTTGTGCCTTTTATACATATATTAACACCTGAAATATTAGATTGTTTTTCCTCGATACTCAAATCCTCCCTCTTTTTGGCTATTGAGTACACCTCTACAGTACCGCATCTAATTGTTCCCGATCTACTTTTTCAGTATCGAGAATCGTCGCAATAAGCATGAATATTATTACTACGTAATTCAATTTCTGGATATTTCAATTGAAATACCAAAACAAGTTATTAATTTTTTATAGTTTTTTATTAGAATATTGTAATAGAATTAAATTTTTGATTCTTTTAATTTTTATTTTTAAATTTTTATTTATATTTTAATATTTTATATTTTTTAGTTGTATAATTTTAATTGATTCTAAAATTATTTTTTATTTTTATGAAAGGTTTTTTGTTAGTGGGGCTTTTGGGATTTTTTGAATTTTCTCGAAGCTATAAAAATACATATCAAGGCAATGTAAAATATCTTGGGGAAATAAAATTTGAAAAAAAATAGGTTTTTTATTTTTTTATTTGAATTTAGAAAATAGAAAGGTTGAAAAATAACTTTAAGTAATTATAAGATAGGAGAAAGAAATAGGGGGAAATGTAAAATGGTGATATATATATATATATATATATATATATTATTTCAAGGGTAGATATATGAAGAATAAAAAGATGGGGTTTGTGATTTTTTTAGTTTTGTAGTTGTTTAAAGAATTTTTCGAAGTTTTTAAGTATTTTTGGATTTTAGTTTAAAAACATGGGATTACTAATATTTTCGGAAGATTTAAACTCCGACATAAGGGGAACAAACCCTAAATTTTAGGAAATATTTCAAAAAAATATTTTCAATAAATATCAAGCAAGAATAATTTTGAAAAGTATAATTGTTATAGATACTTAAATTGGTAACATAATATAAAGTAATTTTCTTTTTGTGAGATTTAATGATTTATGGTTTTATGATTTTTTAAGAAAAACTTGATATAATTTCAATGTGCAAATAAGTTAATATTTCCAAAATCCAATATAGGATTTTGTAGACCAGCTAATGGAGTACACATCGTATTTTTTAGAGTCCTAATTTTGCAAAAATTATAGACCAAGGATCTTTGGAATAAGCTAGGAAAGCAAAATAAATAATAAAATAATTAGGCAATTCTACAAATTCCTAAAAAGATAAAAAATGAGGTTATTTAATACAAATCTCTTACAAAAATTTGAGTTAAAAAGGACGCAAAATGGGCAAGTTATGAAATTCTAAAATTACAATGACCTAATGCAAACTAAAACGAAGTTTTAATTCGAAATAATCATTGGATAACTAAGATGGATAACTTAAGTAAACCGTTGAAATCGTAGGGAGTCTTCTTGCAAAAGTTCTACCTCTTTGCAGATGAATGGGTAGGATTAGGACATGTATCGGACAAGGAGTTCATCTTCCGAATGGCCATGGCTAGAGGTGGCACTTGAGAGAGGAGCACTGGAGACCATGTCCTAACTTCACTTGGGGCTATTTAGCATGTACGGGCTTTAATCGATGCGCAGTTGGGCCATTGAGATCATCTCGAGCTCCTCTCAAGGTTTGAAGGAGTCGAGGGTTGCGGAAGCTCATAGTGGATAGCACAGGAAGTTGAACTGAGCTCTGATGTGAGCTTCGACCAATCAAGAACAGGCATCAAATTGTGCCGAAGCGTGGTTCCATGCGCCAACAAAAATAGCAAAAATCGCAAGACTGTGTTCGCATAGGAATGAACCTGAATAAAAGAGTAGTGATGGTATCTTGAGGCAAAAATGTCCAGCAGTTGATGGGTGTACGGCTAAACATCGAATATGGGAGAAGGTGGACGAAGGTGGAGTTGTCTTCGATGAGAGGTAATGGGTGGGATTAGGGTTTTAGAGGAGTCAGTGATAAGCGGCTGACTTCGTCGAGCTTCTATAAGCTCCATGGTTGATGGTTAGTCAAATAAATGGAGACAACTGAGAGGGGGTACAACGAGCTGTTGAATGGTAGTTGGATGAAGATAAGAGGAGGAGTGGGCCACTCAAAAATCAAGGTCAAAGTCTGACCCAAGCCTCAAGCAAAGCGTTTGGTACAAGCGGCCAGAGGTAGGAGATGGAATGGGAGGAGGACAGATGGAGCACCCAAATAATTGGAAGTTCACTGAATCTTGCAAATTTTTAAAGAATTAGTAGGTGTCTCAAACGAAAGAGTGTGAACATGAATGACGTTCATTTTGGTCCCATCAACAGCTTTATAAAACCAAGTTTTGGCTAAATCGACCATTTGTGCATGATAGGAATTTGTATCATTTTCATGAATATAATATACATGGATTTTGAAATTTTCAATAATAGCTTGTAATATTGTATCTCTTCCAAGACTAGGGCCCTTTATCATAACTATGTACGCTAGATACCTTGATCTATCGCAATATGAATAGTGTTTATTGCTGCATGTTGAGTGGCAAAGGGAGTGCGCCTTTTTGTGCCTTTGAATCCATAAGTATCGGCGAAGGACCAAGAAATAACTCGGTCTCATACATCTACAACAATTACGATGGTAGCATTGAAAATCGCTTGAACATAAATAACTACTTTTGGTATTTTATGTCCATTTTTACTTGAAAAATACATCCATGTCTGCATGAACTGATTTTTGGTATAGGTTTTGTCATATTCCATCATATCATAAATATGAGTCAGAAATATATAGAGATCCATTTCATGTTGAAAACAACGATATTTTATTTATATTTGACTTGTTGCAAATAGGGTACATCTTAGATGGGCAAAACTTTGGGAATAATACCATTACTTCCATGTAGCCAATCATCCACTTAACTAGATTTCACATTTTCTTGTGAAATATATATACAGATCATTTCTAGATTATAGCTAGGATACCACTTTTTCTGTATCCATCTTACATCAGTAACCTAACCCTTCCGCCTATATGTAATTTTAGATGTTTTTTGTTAATATTAGATACATTTAGTTTTTTATTATTATATATATTTATTTATTTTGGATTTTTCAATATTATTTTTGTTTTGTTGTTAACACTTTATACATTTTGTATTTTATGAAAATTAAACACTATATTACGGACATGAATATATTTTTATGGATTTCTATACATCGGTTAGAAGAAGGAGATTTGGGATATTTAGCCAACTAAGAGAGGATGAAGGCCCAACAAGTGTTGGAATGAAACTACCCGAAGGGATCTTAGTTATTTGAATGTAAGCTCAAAGAATGACTCAAGATAGATTTTAAGAATCCATGTAGCCGACCCTGATCAATGTGGGACACGACTTTGTTGTTGTTGTCTGGTTTTACAATATACAGAAGATGAAAATATACAAATCTACATGTATATTTAACCTATGCACAAATTAAATGTTTTTGTTTTTATTTCGCAATGTTTCTGGGTATTTTCTGTTTTTGGATGAAAATAAAGTATCCGGATATTGAGAGAAACATGCAAAATTAAAAGAAAGTCAAAAGGAATTTAAATGTAATTTGTACAGATAATTAAAGATTAGAATACAATTGTGGCTATTTACAATTAGATCTCAAAATTCATTTTTTTACAAATTAATCCTACTTACTCACAAAGTAATTTTAGGATTTAAATTACTTTTGGCTTTGAACTTCAAAGGTGAATAGAGTTAAAATGAAAGTCATATTGAGGCACATGGTTGTGAATACAAGCATATTGGAAATCGGAGTTTTGGTTCTTATTAGTGCATGCTTAAGTTGGTTTTTTGGATTTTTTTATGGTTTCATTTTTTCATTGAGGGAACAAATAGAATTAGGGCAAAAGGAAGATGTAATAAAATGTGAAGAAATATCTGAAGTTTGGGACATTTAGAGGACCTTTGTACAAAGGGTCAAAAAATCAAAATTTAACCTTGGATCTTGGTATTTTTGGATTAATATTATAATTAAACATTTATTATAAATGAAGTTCAAATATGATGTTGATCAATTTAGAGTCGTAGATAAATATATACAAGCTCAAGAACTTACCATATTCACATATTAGGGTTTAAGTTTTCTTCCCAATTATTAAGAGTACTATCTTTGTTGTTGAGTTGTGTGTTCTACATGTTGTATCACTCTTTTTAGGATTTTCCTTATTTTCCTCCTTTTTATAGTCAACCAAGTCGTGAGGACCTGGCCTCTTCATAAATAGTCCTTACAATCGCATTTCTTCCTTTTTTTCTTTTTGTTAGCATCTACTTATATGCATGCATACGACCTTCCTTTTGTCTTCTCTTTTTGGTTTCTTTTTTGCTCATTTTCATGTGTTTTTTTAACATAATATTTGGTTATTATTTCACATAGCATATTTACAAGAACGTGATATTGACATACATTTGCAGGTGTTTGATAAGGATTTATATCAATATTCAATAATAAAGTAGATGGATCCGAAAGTTATTATCTATTGTACTTAAACATTGCTAGTCCCTTAGTAGATGGCTCGAATAACCCAACTATTGAAAAACACAATCTCACCTAGACCCTGATTAGAAACAGATGCACAATTAAACACCATAGAAATGCATGAAGTAAAGACGTAATATATGATGGTCAATCAACTCTCTTGACCACCATAGATGAAACTCACTAAGAACATGTACAACCCTTTGTTCCCACTCTTTCTAAATGGACTATACATATACACCTCAACTCTTATTAGGATTAGGAACACATTTTCTTTAGATTTATAATAATCCTAATTTAAAACTCCAAAAGAAGTCCCAAATTACTCATATTATCCGGCAGACATCAACATGCTTCTTGTTCCAAAGATGCTTTTATGCTAGTCTAATCTAGAATGGAAATGCTATAAAAATAACTTCAGTGCCTATTTTAAATTAACAAGTTAAAAAATGGTGAAGCCATACATGCTCATTGGCATATTTAGCATCAGCATATACAAAACAATAGTGGTTGCTCCATCTGCTGTCGAGATCTTCTTCATATATATTTTTCTCAACAGCTTCTTATACAACCTCCTTTTCCCCCAGAAGAGTGTCAAAAAGATTCTCCATAAAGAGGCATAGTCAAACACCTCTGACTCGACCACTGGCGATAAAAAATGCTGCTGGATGGATTAGAAAATGGCTTATCATTCCTTTGATTCAGCTTACCCCTGCCACTGCAGCCAGTGGCTGAGAATCCACAACACTGTAACACCGCTGACAAAGGCTTGGGTGCTCTGAGAATGACCCAACTTGAGGGGTGTAGTTCCAGCATCTCTCGCATTTCTGCCCATCTGCACGTGAGATGCCAATCCAGATAGTACCACCCCTCTCTTGGTCATCATATTGCCCGCTGTAAGGAACTTGAGTGATTACGTTCTCATCCATAGATGGAAGTAGTTCAACCTGAAAATTGCAATATAGACCTCATCGTGAAGCTATATGTGGACAATAAAAAGAAAATAACAGATTTTTTTAACTAAGTATACATCATAGTCCTTTTATGTGGAAGACTCCGCGACAGTAAGGATTCTTGCAGTTCGACCACGAGATCGAGGATTAAGTTTGGAAATAGAATCTTATGGAAGGAAGAAGCCTAAGTAAACTAACACTTCCCTGGACCCTGCAACTAGCAGAAACTTCTTGCACCAAGCTACATTTCTAATTAAGAAGGGAGAAATTCTCTACACAATTAATGAAGCATTACTGAACTAGCATTACCTGAGAAGTAATAAATATGCGATGCAAAGCATCTGCATCATTCGAAGCGGAGCATAATTCCTGCAGCTCTGATACAGTATCTGTGTCAGCAGTATATAAATGAACTTTTGCCTCCAAGCTGGACCCAATTAGCTTCCCTGTTCGTGCCATCTCTAGGACTTTATTTACTTCTGCTCTCAACTGGAAGAAAGTGAGCTTGCATTTAAATCAAGAAGCAAAAGAAGATAATAATAAAGGAAGCATCAAAGAATTTTAGAAACATACAAGACCCAGTGCACAAGATATTTATAAGGCTATCATCTACGATTTTCTTGTCTTAGAAAGATATGCATATATTTCTGATTGAGATAAGCTCATTAAAAAGGAAAATCCATACCTCTATAATTTTCCTCCAAAAATCAATATCTTTTAGAGACATTGACAGCCGCTCCTTCTTCACATCTGGCCATTTAGACTCAAAAACAAACTCAGCAACAGTGCCATCTTCCAATAAATATTGGAAGGGGAGGTTCTGCCAAGCATCTTCAGCCAAATGGGGCAAAATTGGAGCAATAATTCTAGCAATGGACAACAGATGTTCAGCCAGGGTAGTTTGACAACTCCGTCTTGTAAAACTTTCTCTTCCCCTGAAAACAGCACAGAAAAGGCAATATAAACACATTTTTTACATCCTCTGATAAACAAAGCAAAAATACATCTAATAGAGAGAGAGCCAACATCTTGTAAAAATTTATAGTATTTATTTTAATTTAGCAATTATAATACCAAATGCATAAATAAAACATACAAGCAGTTACCTCTGTTACCCATGTATAACAAATAATCCGTATTTTAAAAAATGGATAAAATAAAATAATATGACATGCAAAATAAGTTCGATTAGATAATGTTATCATATGTCAACAACTAAGGAATGTGGAAAGAGAAAAAAATACACAATCTGGTACATTGCCTTAAAAATGTCTTGAATGATGATAGATCTTATATATCTTGGCAAATCAGGTTGGACTTAGTAATAATCCACAAGACTTGCATAACTAGGACTACAAAGACAATGATAATAAAGGTTCGATCATCTTTTGGCTCGGTGGAAGCCACAAATGTAAGGCAATTTCTGCTAAACTCTGTACCATTGAGCAACTAAAAGTTTGTCAACATCATGCATAATTTACTCATTTTACAGAAAACAGTTGACTTATGATTCTGAAGAATAGGCTGCAAATAAACTGTAGCTAAACAAACCCAAATAGGCATTGTACATTTCATGGAGTTCTTTCGGGGCACATGTGCTAATGAACATGGTAAGTTGGGGCATTGCAGTCGTCTTCATTAGGATTCAGAAGCATGCAGTGATAAGATGTCCATATGTTTATGCATTACCATGTTCCCACTTCGTTGTGCTTACCATAGGCAGTATAGCTAACAATGCTCGAATGATCTCAAATCACCTAATAAAGACTTGGCCACAAAACCATAGTGTTCTATCAAATTCCATGAGGACGTCTGCTGTATACCATATGCACTACTGCCCAGTGAAAGGAGGTATCTGCTTAAGTAGAGTAACATAGGGATAAAGTAACTCTAACTGTATCAATGCCCAATTAATTGGTGACAAGTCATTTTCAGCTTGGATGAAACTATAGAAAATAGCATATTAATCCCATAAATTGGAACTTATGAATTTCAGCAACTAGTGAATACATAGAATTGCTCCAACATCATCAAGATCATAGATAGGGTATTCAGATCACGGATTCCATAAAGTTAGAAACTGACAAAATACCCGAATAAAGGTTAATTTATGAAACATGAAATCATTTCCGACAGATTTAACTATTGAAACACTCTTAAGATATCAGATTCAAAATTTAGCAATCAGCTACTACATCTAAAGCAAGTAGATCACTTAAAGATATAAGAAAGAAACCATACCCAACGTACAGCCTGTCTTTGGCGATGTCAAAGTAAAAGTTTGACAAATCTACAATTGCAAAGCGTTGGATTATCTGAAAGGAAAAGGAAAACAATTTCAATTTACACATGCAATGAACATGAAGAAGAAAGGCATCCAAAAGCTTTATTTATCATAATCACAATAAAGAGGAACCTGCCCAAAACATGAACAAACATCCAACATAAAGACCCCCCCACCACCCTCTAACAAACATTTATATTTCAGTTCAAAAGTGGTTTGTTCTCCAAAAAAAATATGCTAAATTTATACAACAACAACAACAAAGCATTTTCCCACATAAAGTAGGGTCGGCTACATGGATTCCTTGCCTCCATTCAAATCTATCTTGGGTCAATGTGAGGCTTAGATTCAAAAAAACTAAGATCCCTTTGTATAATCACATTCCAACACTTCTCGGGCATTCCTCACTCGCTCTTAGCCGGCTCAACATCCCAAAACTCGCATCTCCTAACTGGTGCATCAGTTGAACTCCTTTGCAAATGGTCAAACCACCTTAAGCAGTTTTCTTGCATCTTATTCTCGATTAAAGCTACACCAACTTTCCTTCTAATTGCATCATCCCGAATCCAATCTTTGTTTGTGTGTCCCCACATCCACCTTAGCATTTTCATTTCTGCTACTACCATTCTCAGCACATGCCTATGGTTCACAGGCCAACATTCAGATCAATAGAGCATAGCAGGTCTCATGGCTACTTTGTAAAACTTTCCTTTGATTTTCAAAAGAATTTTCTTATCACAGAGAACAGTAGAGGCTCCTCTCTATTTAGCAAACCTGCATTTATTCTGTTAGTAACATCTCTATCAATTTCCTCATCATGTTTCAAAATAGATCCCAAGTATCTAAAAGAATCTCTCTTCCGAATGTTATCGCCACCAATCTTCACCTTGATTCCTTCACTATTGCTTCCATCAAAAGTGCACTCCATATATTCAATCCTGACCCGATTTATACGAAATCCTTTAGTCTCCAATGCATGTCTCCAGACCTCAAGATTCTCATTACTCCATCTATAATCTCATCAATCAACACAATATCATCAGCGAATAACATATACCAAGGTATCTCATCCAGAATGTGACTTGTCAACCCGTCCATAATCAAAGAAAAAGGGAACGGACTCAAAGCTGAACCTTGATGCAGACCAATGTCGATGTCAAAATATTCAGTCTTCCTAGACCGGATCCTTACATATTCAGTCTTCCCAGATAGGATCCTTACACAAGATGAAGACATATCATACATATCCTTTATGAGGATAAAAGCTCACAAAGCTAAGAGTTAAAAGCTATAATGCTAAATCTATGATGCAAAAAATATCACATTGAAGTTATGATGTGGAACTACAAGCTAAAAGCTCCGACAAGCATATTTCTCGCTCGAGCTTAAATAGCATGTGGCTAAGCTTTCGGACCAAAGAGAAAGGGCAAAACAAGTAAAAAAGCTTTGTTATATGTTTAACTTATTAATATAAATTTATGGGGTGATCATCTTCTCACACGTCACCTTTTTTATTTTTTTAAAAAATGAAAACCTTCTAACAAGAAGGCCACAGATGTCGTGTGTATTTATCAATGTTGTACGAATAAGGTCCTCGATCTAAAATGGATTTACGCACATTGTGGAAAGAAAATGATGAATTGATTACTCATGAGATCCTAGGGTTCTCTTATATAGAGAGGAGAAACCATGTTGGTAAAATTACATAATAGAGACAATAAGAAAGTAAAATACATAAAATAAGTAAAGATAAATATATCTCTCAATACTCCCCTATTTAATGTGGGAAAAGGCTTTGTTGTTGTTGTACTCCCCCGCAAGATGGGGCATAAATGTCAATTATGCTCAGCTTGCAACATCTCTAAACTGGCCCTCTAACTAGAGCCTTGGTGAAAATATTTGATATATGTTCTCATAAGCTAACATGGGAAGTAGAGATAGAGCCCTTCTGAATCATGTCGCGTGTATAGTGACAATCTACCTCAATGTGATTGGTCCTCTCATGGACGGCAAGGATGTTGGCAATGGAAAGAGAAGCACGATGTCGCATTATAGATGCATGGGAAAGGAACGTCAATAGCTAGAACAACCAGAACGGATCTGAGCCACATCATCTCAATGCTACCATGCGTCATGGCTATGTACTCTGATTCGACACTAGATCTAGCAACTACGGTCTGCTTCTTGCTTTTCCGTGACACCAAAGAGCTCCCTATGAATATTGTAAAGCCAAAGGTCAGTTTCCTATCCTTGGGACATCTTGCATAATTTGCATCTGCACACGCCATGATGGCAAGAGATGTACCTCTTTTAAAAAATAATTTTGTACCTACAGAAGATTTTGGATACCTCATGTTCATGTAAATCGCAAGTATATGTGTTTGTCTCGGCTGCTCCATAAACTGGTTAACTTTTCTCACAACAAAGGAGATTTTTGTCATGGTAATGATCACATAGAGGAGCTTCCCAATGAGCACCTTGTATCTTTTTTTTTCCACCTCCTCTGTGTCAAATATAGCCTAATGGGATCCATTGGAGTAGTGTCTGGTCTGCAATCTCTATGCTCCAATTTGAAGGGGGAGTATTGAGTTACTTTCTATATATAGACATATATAGACATTTCCTTATTTCCAGTTAGATATTTTGCAATCCTTCAAGTAGTTATTTCTTTTACTTACTTTAAGTAACCACCTCAGCTAACCCTAACTCTAACCCTAGCATCTTCCTATATAAAAAGAGCTAGGGTTCCCTTTCTAGACACAGTATCCATTTCTCTATTTCTCTCTGCACGCCCCATTCTGAGGGGTCTTTTAAAGAAGGAACTGCACAAGGCATGGCATTAATTCAGCGTTTACAAGGGAACATCAACAACAGTGTGTGCCTCTTTTCAAAAAAAAACAGTGTAGCATCTCCTTTCTGTATGCTAGAATGTCTTAATGATAAATTGTCACTCCACATCATCTCCTATTATATGCATTATGTGAAGATAAAGTGTGAATTCGCCATGAGTTATATGCATAACATTTTCTGTATCTCGATGCACCAATTCTTAGCATTTCGCTTTACAAAAGTCGAAGAATGGACAATGAAACAGCCGCTAAGTATGATATCTTACCACAATTAGAAAAGGTGAATTTACCTTATGATTGATAAATGTTAACTACAAAATAATATTCCAAAAAGCTCGTTAGAAAGGGATATTAGAAGCTGAACAAGTACAGGCAAAAATACAAAAACCATACTACAGCATTGTCAGGATAAATAAGCAACAGCAAATGTTACCATAATTACCTGAAAAATTTTGTAGAACTGGTAATTTTCGTAGCAGTCTTTAACAGAATTCACGACATTTTCTAGTTGATATAATGCATATTTATCAATCATGGGTAGATCACCATACGCAATGGCATATCCAGGCTACAAATTAATGGGAAAATGTGTGAGATTGTAAATATAAGAAATTAGTATAAGCACTTCGTGAATAATAAAGACCCTAGCAAAAAGAATAAAATCAGTTCAACATGTAAATATGTCATCCTGCAAGACTTGCATACTAAGGAATTTGGAAAATGATAAAATGGAACACTCCAAAATGTTAAAAGGGTAAGAGCATTCATCTAGAAAAATGCTTGTAATCATCACAAAAAAAGGACCTTGCATTGAGAGGATAAGGGAATTTACATAAAGTTCGCATCAAGTTGTAAAAGAGCTAGAACACCAGTACAAGTAACATACTTTCCAGTCGTGCAGATTTGATAAGAGATAGCGCATGGTTCCACGCAATTTCCGATAAATGTCAGACATCTGGCGGAGTATTTGAGGGCCGATCATTACATCAGTGGTGTAGTCAACACTAGAAACCCAGAGACGAAGGACATCAGCTCCATAGCCTGAACCGTCCTGATATATGAAGTGTTAAGTCACATAAGCGGTTTCTGGTTTCAGAATTAACTTATGAACGATAGTTTTTCAAGACATGACAATCAGAAAGAAACCTTGGACCCTTTTCCCTCAATCACCAAGTCAGGATCGACAACATTACCCAGAGATTTGCTCATTTTCATCCCCTTCTCATCTAGGACAAAACCATGTGTTATAACGCACAAGTAAGGAGCCTTTCCTGGGGAAAAAAGAGAGACGTCATGTAGGTGTGACATCCAAGATAAGATATACAAAAAACACATGAGAAATGATAGCCAAGGAGAAAATTGATGACATCCATGATATGTCTATGTTTCAAGTTCTCGGTCTGCACGGGTTGCTGGCATTTAAAGTTAATTCAATGCATGATGGCTGAAAAAGCTATTGACATCAAAGAAAATCTCAAATATTTTATGGGGATAATCCACAGGGAAGTGTATCTAGGAAAACACAGTCAAGCATTGTGTGCTTTATCTTTTACAGCAATATTAACTTATAGAGTACACAACAGCATCAACCAAAAGTTCAGAATAAAAATTGAGGAAATCTTTACATATATAGCTTGCAAATTACACCACTAATTACATATTACCTTCATAATTTGCAAAAAGACGCCATTATCCTTGACATAAAAAATCAAGAAACAAACTGTCTCCTTGACATAAAATATAATGAAATGTCCTTATTTTTATCCGATTAAAAACTATGCATTTCTCATCTGGCTTATTTTTATCCGATTATAAAATATGCATTTCTCCTCTAGCCAGATGCTTAAAGACTGCATGAAGTACTTAATTTGGGGTCAATTCCAATGAATCGGACTTTGTCGAAGATATGCAAGGCCGTGTAGGAATTTTACCTATGATACCACTAGGATCCTCTCTATCCTTCAAAGCCCAGCATCAGCCTTTTCATGATGATCAAACACCCATGCATCAAAAACATACCAACAAGGGCTTTGAATTTATGATATTCCACACCGATTTCGGTTACATTATTTGGTACCCATTTCGATGTCATGCCATCTAACCCAACCACATCTGTATTTTGGACCATTACAAGTGAAAAGCAGTTAGTGGCTCCACACATCCTGATCACCACTTGTAATCGCCTCAGCCATTCCTCGTGCAACATCACCCCTCCCTCAATGACCCTTTCAACCTCTCTGCAGCATTTATCTCCCTCTATTTTGAGCTAGCAAACAATCATATGCACATTTGACTACCCCATCGAAACTTAAATCATTGTCGCGGACCCTGTGATACGATTTCAAAAATCATCATTGAGCTGTGACATGCCATCGGTTGGTTCCTCCCAGCCCAGAATCTTACAATCAAGGGACTTAACCATGTGTGGGAAGTAGGGATGCAAACGGTTACGGATATATCCGTATCCAATCCGTCACCATATCCATTTTATACAGATTTTGTCATCCGTGTCCGTTTTAAAATGGATATGGGTATGGATATCATTTTGATATCCGCAAACATCTGTATCCGTATATCCGTTGTCGTATATAAATATAGTCATAGATTTATTTTTAACCCTATATGACATAATTTTATACCTTCTTTTACCATATTTATATAATTGTTATGATACAAACACATTTAGTAAATTTATATCATGTGTTTTCCATCCAATTTGTATATATTTAAGTCGATTCTATAGAGTATTTTTAACATTACTCGTATGCGATCAGTATCTGTTTTATATCTGTATCCGTTTTTTAAGGATATGGTAAGATAGTTTTAATATCCGTCAATATCTGTATCCGCATCCATGTTCGTATTCAAAAACGGATAAGGATATGGTAATACCTATATATGTATCCGTATATGTCCGTTTGCATCCCTAGTGGGAAGGGATTGTAGGAGGGCACAGGTGGATTTGGAGTAGTTGCAAGATAGGAGCAGTGTGGATGGGGAGAGCCATGGGATTAGTTTTGTGTTGCATGCAAGTATATCTTTTTGCAGATTTATGTATGTTAGGTTGTCTTTAAGATAGAACTGGCCCACGTGTAGTATATATTAACTCAAGTTTAGTTGAATCTGATATTTATATTAATAGATGGGTGTGGACATAAAAACTGGAAGAAAGGAGAGTCAGCATTTACAACTTTTACAAGAGTTAAATTGTAATTTCAACTCCGCAGGGGCAGATATGTAGAATTACCAAATTGAGATATTGACCAGAACTAATTCAAACCTAAATCTTTCTTTAAAGCCCAAATCTACATTCATCATATGATTATTAGTGATGTAACCGCACCTGAACTGCTCTGAACAGTGTTGCATGAATCATTTGTTAAAAAAGGACAAGATGCATATTCAATTATCTAACATTGCATTTAATTAACACACTTGCCTTTTGTAGCTACACTAGTCAACAAGGAACTTTGAAACCACCCACGGTGTTGATCTGTACCCTCAAGATACACATCTGCAGGAAAATGAAGGCCTGATCTTTTCTCCAATACAGCAGCCCAAGAAGACCCTACAAAAACAGAAATCAGTGAGGAAGTTGGCACCGCAGAGTATTAGTGTACATATATGAATATTGAAATAGGTGAGATAGAAATGAATTCATGAGATCATAAGATGTTTTCCCTCATACTTTACAACCAATCTAGAACAAATCATTTCAGATATGCAATTTTTGAATTATTATCACAAATAATTGTCAAGCACAAAATTGATGGTTTGAGAAGCTCGGTGAGTTGACGAATCCTATCAAGGGCCAATATTCAGGAAAGCGGTATGTGCATGTGTTCGGACATGCCATCAAATAGTAATTAAGCAGTATCTTGACGCATATGCGGGGTTTATGCGATTTTCTAATTTTTAATTTAAAATTAAATAGATTTCTAACAAAAATACTACAGTTGATGTATACATGATATATAATATGTATACATGGTTAGGAGTTTGAAATTGGTAACCAAAGGTCATGGGTTCCACTCCCACTACCAGCATTATTTTTAAATAAATTAAAAATTAAATACGGTTCAACTTTGGTTGTACCTGGTTAAATCGGATTAAAAATAATAGGTTGAACCAGACGGATTGTTTAAAATTTGAAATTCGAACTGAATCGACAAGAACCGGTTAACCGGATCGATCCAGGCTCGGTTCACCGGTCGGACCAGTCGAACCGGCCGATCCGGTCGAGTTTCAAAAACACTGCTTTATACAACCACTCAGACACAAACATGTCCCACCACTAAGCAATGTGGAATTAAAACGAAAGTAGTATATTGCCTAAATACATAATATAATATTCCCCGTCAAATAAGAGCTAGAAAAGTTGCAGGCATTGTTTTTAAAAACGCGCCTCGAGGCGCTGAGGCGTACGCCTCGAGGCGTTTTTCTAGGAAAAACGCCTCGAGGCTATAGCCTCATGCAGTCTCAATGAGGCTTAAGCCTCGAGGCTTATGAGGCGCGCCTCGAGGCGTAAGCCTCGAGGCGTTGCCTCGAGGCGTAGCCTCATTTATGTGCTGATTTTTTGAATTTTTTCTGCAATATTTTTTTCTTTTCTTTTTGATTGTGGGCTTTTCATCTTTCATAGACAAGTATGTTCAAGTCCTTAAGCTCACAATTCACTAAAATGCATTTTTTTAGTTTATTAAAGTATTGAGCTTATTTTTACTTTGTTATGCATGTTCTTTATATATCAACATGAACAAAAATTTGGATCTTGAGATATTAAATCTAATGCCTCTACTCTTAATATGCATCTTGTGTTACATCTAGCCCCTTTAGTAAATTTTATTCAAGACTTTAAATTTTGCAGAAAGTTACCTATTATTGTGCTTGCATATTTATATTTACTTGACTCCTTACTGATTTAGAGTCCAAAAAAGAGTGTTATATAACAACTTCGATGTTTAAACCATGATATTAGCCTTAAAATATCATGGAGTTATGTATTTACTCATAACTATTAAATTTCTAGAACTTGAAAATTGTAATTATGGTTAATTATGATGTTTTATGAAAAAATTTCTTCCACGAATGAGGCTTACGCCTCAATACGCCTCGAGGCTTACGCCTCGAGGCAATACTGGGAAAACGCCTCGATACGCCTCACACTTTTTAAAACCTTGGTTGCAGGTTATTACAAAAGAAAATAGTCAATGCATCTTCCCTCCATGGTCTGGTGGTAGTGCAGTGTGCCTACCACCCAAAAGATCAGGGTTCAAACCCCCCCCTAGTGGGGGTTGTGTTAGGTAGTCGACGGCCAGTGTAAAAATTAGTTGAATCTTTCAACATGCATTTGAGCAAGAATGTATGTAGTCAACCCTATAGTGGGAAAAGGCTTCGCCATTTATCTTCCATCCATGGATTTTCTAAGATAGGAAGAGACATGCTCAAAGAAGATGTTGTTGAATTATTACTTGCACATAGTAGATAGTACTACGAGGAAACTCGTGCTTGGAGTGGATGCTTACTTAATATGGTTGGCTAGAGGTGGATGGCTTGGATTTGTTGATTACCACGAAATAATTTAATACACAACAGAAGTTTGAGACAATCCTAACATTAGTAATGGAATCCATACGAAATACTAATAGTTGATGTCAAGCATTAAAAATAGAGTCGTCCGCACTTATACCAGGAATTTGAGAGTGCTCCTCTCCTATATGAATTAAGAAACGACCTCTCCTATAACGGAAGCATCGAGAGTGCCATCTCATACGAAATCCTCAAAGAATGGGCGTCTCATATAGGATCCTTAAAAAGAGTTCACGTAGGAATATGAAAGAGATCTTTCTATGGGGTCCACAAGCAGAAGATGGACGACAGACAAAATCTCTTAAGGTGATTTCAAATCATGCAAAGAAAAGTTATGCCATACTCTCTTGTTTCCCATTTCTCCCAAACTTGTCGAAAATATGAGGATAGTGGACCAAGATGGAGATAAAGTGGTGTAAATAAAACTTCTTTATGTACTTTAAATTTTTTTTACCACAAATATTTTTGAAATAACACCATAGTTTGAACTATCCTTGTTTTCATTTTTACAATGCCCCTTTTTTGTTTTTCCTTTTTTTTCTTCTGAAATATCACTTCTGGGATTAGATATAAATAAACAAAACAAATTTGAAAGTAAATATGGACCTCAAGCCCAACATGGCATGCATTCACACTAATTATTCGTATGATTCCAATCTTTTAGTACAATGGAAGGTTGTTTTGGTACAACGAGGTGATTAAGGGTCTTCCCCGATGACCTACATACCACCGATCCTCGGTAATGATGTTATGAGAGGTTGTGGTGGCAATCATCTTTGGAGAAGATGGTTACATAGCACATTTTTGCAGTCCTTCCTTTCTCCAAAAGGCTCATCGAAGGGGAGGAACTAGATGCTGAGGAGACCTACATCTCCTACTCAAACATGAAAACAGACGGAGAGCATTGATGGTGTTGTACTACTGAGATTAGCTTGATGAATGAGTGGTGTGATCATGAACAATCAACATTAAGGCATCGAGGCAGTCGGGAGTGTCATGCTTGATCTGGCACCTTCGAGGGGATGAAGAGAGTTGAAACCCTAGATCCAAAGAGCGATGGAATCATTCTTACCTCTATATGCAACTAGTGTTGTTCAAGTAACACATGGAAACCCCGCAGACTAAAAAACAAGACCCTTTTAAAATTTTAAATGAAAGAAAGATAAATGAAACAAGATTGAATCCCAAAACAAAATCCCTCATATGACTTGCCCCTATACCATATGGAAATATAAAATAAAATGCATTGTATCAACAAAACAACAACAACAACCCTCGTCTAGCATCTCTTTGGCTACCCTTCGGATATGCTACCGCCTCTCGCATCTCGTTTGCATTTCTGTTACAATCTCAAGATATGCCTTCTAAAACCTTCTCCTTGAAGTTTGATAGATTCAATTGAAGATTCCATGATTTCCTTCTTGTTCGTGTTTTCGCTTTTTGAATAAAAGATGGGGCGAACACCGTCGAGTGTCTCCCCCTAATTCAGGATTTCAAAAAAAATCTTCGGAACCATCCTCTTCTTTACCAACCATTTTGTTTGCACACCCATGACTAGTAAGCGGTGTTGAGATGTCAAATCTCTCTCCTAGGATTACTTTGCAGTCTCTGCAACACAATCGATCTCTTCTTCTCATCGCAAAATAATTTATCGATGTTTAAGTCAGGCCTCTCTTATAAGTAACTAAATGCTCATCACTTTTCTTAAAGAGAGTATTTGCTACAAAAAGATCATAAGCCGTTACAAAATACAGAATGACTTT
Source organism: Ottelia alismoides (assembly GCA_037367405.1). NCBI lineage: Eukaryota > Viridiplantae > Streptophyta > Magnoliopsida > Alismatales > Hydrocharitaceae > Ottelia > Ottelia alismoides. Next base: position 87,732 of record JAZKJV010010727.1, on the reverse strand, counting down.
TCCCTCTTTATTTTTAACCTCGAAACCATGGCCTCCATGAACACTAGCATGCCCAGGAACATCCTTTCCCACATGTCCATTAAGATTTCCACCTGAGAAAATCCTCTCTCTTTGTAGGATTCCTTGCATAATCTTATCCAAGTCCTCCCAAAAAGCTTGTTTAATCCTTTCCTCTTAACCAACTTGTGGCGCATAAACTGACATTATATTCATAACTTCTTTTTTCAGTACCAATTTTAGCATAATAACCCGATCCCCAAATCTTTGAATCTCAACCACACTATCCTTCAAGGCCTTATGAATAACCATTCCAACACAATTTCTACCCCTCTTTACCTGAATACCATATTCAAAGCATGTCTTCTCGATCTCCCTTGCTTTCTCTCAACCCATTTTGTCTCTTAGAGACATGATATATGAATCTTCCCCATTTTCATCGTATGTACTCTCTATCGATTTGTCAAAGTGCTAATATTCCAACTACATATAATCAACTTCTTTTGCAACCTCTTTTGGACTAACTTCTTTAATCCCATGTGTCCATCATGTGAGAACCCATGCAAATTTTGGATCGCACATGGGTGGCGATGCAGCGGAACTAGCTTATTTACTTCCATGAGTTCCTCATGCAAGGACCCTTGCAAATTTTGAACTACATCCAGGCAGCGATGAAGCGACCTTTGCCAATTACTCAATGCATTTGGGTGATACAACGCATCGCTAGTAGGGAACGCCCCAACGAAATCCAAATGTTTGCTTAAATCCATGTCGAAGAGATCCGACTGTCTTGGGGCAAATTCCTAAAACTCTTGGGGAAATATGGGAAGTAACAAAACACAATGTACATGGTTCAAGATAGTCATTCATATACTCCTACTCGACAAGAAAAGGGATCCAACGTGGTCAGATCTTCATTTATACTTCTTAAGAGATAAAACAAATTCGTGGATCTTCATATAGACCTACCAATACACATATTTCCCACCACTAAGCAATTTTCGACTATAATAAGATTATTCTAATTGGATCTTGGAGAGATCCAATTACCCATCTAAATAGACCCTTCCCGTAGTACGCCTTGCCTTGAATTATTCGGTCATGCAATACTTGGGAATACAAAGAACAAAAGCATTTTGACCCTATATATGTTCTCAATTATTTTGTAGCTTTGAGATTCCAATCTATAACGAGGGGGCTGAAGCAGGGGGGTTAAGCATGGAATATGGTCTTGTATCGCTAATTTTTGTAGAAAGCTCAACCAACGCAAAAAAGTGTTTGGCCTAAGCAAAAAAAGGAAAATATCACAAGAATAGCAAATACAATCATCTTGCTCTTTCCTTTCTTTGGTGCTACCATGTTTTTCTTAAGGACGGGATTGGGTCTACCTCAAGGGTCGGGAACAACTCTAGAGTTAATTAAGCCAAAAATGTTAGAACCTCATACGTCGAGATAAGATCATAGAATTGGTAGAGATGTAGGGAAAGGGAATAGAGATTCATATAGAGATCATTAGGAGAATCTACATTTTTTTCATGCAGGCACAACCCAAATTTAAAAAAAGTAAAAATGTGATCTTTTTGTCGAAGAAAACAATAATTTGTGAATTTCTAATGATCGGCATGTTTTTGCATGTTAGATCTTCAACTATTCTGTCTTTTTCTAAAGCAGTCTAATCCCTATGTTCTTGCATGTTGGATCTTCAACTATTCCATGTCTTTGTCTAAAGCAACCAAATCCCTATGTTCTGTGGAGCAGAGCATCTTCTATTCGATAGTGCCGAACTTTTCAATTGGGACCTCTAGCAATAAACCACCTACATGCAGTCCTCCGTCATCTTTAAGGGGGATCCGTGAAGCTTTCAAGAAGAGGAGTAGTCTTCTATGTAAGCATAGCATTTTTAGTCTATCAATAGAACTACGCATCTTTATTTGTGGGAGGACACTCTAGGTAGTGGGTACCTCGTATGACTTTGAACTAGCTCCTTGGATCTTGTATGGATATGCGGAAGGGGTGCTCCTAGGTGTTCTCTGTGAAAATATAAAATTTAGATTGACGGATCAAAAAAAAAGAGAAAACATGATTTCACATGGAACCATACTCCTTAATTAGTAGAACAAAACCATGGAAGAAAGCCACCAAGGGCTATGTTTTCTTTTTCTTTTTTCTCAACGAGTACAATGGTGGGACGGCTCTTTGTATAGATTTACCAACATAAATAAGTCCCTCAACTCAATAACATCGGAGAAAACAACTCCCGTACAAACAGCCCAATCCATAATTCCCTCAGTCGTTCCCCTCGAGCGAGAGCATGAAATTCTCAGCTTGAACAATACAAAACTCTATACCTATAAGTCAAGCACATAACTCAAATACAACTTGCAATCTCGAATTGACATCCCTTGCGATTGTGATATGGGGAATCTACATTGTTGGGCTCTGAACTGCAATAGATACGGAGACTGAAATGGGGTCTTTGCCTCCATTCAGATCTATCGTGGATCATTCTCGAGCTTAGATCCGAAAAACTAAGATCCCTTCAGATAGTCTCATTCGAACACTTATTGGGCCTTCCTCGCCCTCTCTTAGCCGGCTCAACATCCCAAAACTCGCATCTTCTAACTTGAGCATCAGTCGACTGCCTTTTCAAATGGTCAAACCACCTTAAGCAGTTTTTTCTCATCTTATCCTTAATCAGAGCTACACCAACTTTTTTTCTGATTACATCACTCAGAATCTGATGTTTACGTATATGTCCACAAATCCACCTTAGCATTTTCATTTCTGCTACTGCCATTCTCTATGAATGCCTATGGTTCCCAGGCCAACACTTAGATCCATAGAGCATAGCAGGTCTCGTGTCTGCTCTGTAAAACTTTCCTTTGATTTTCAAAGGAATTTTCTTATTACGTAGAACAGTGGAGGCTCCTCTCCATTTTAGCCAACATGTATTTATTTTATAAGTAAATGTGGAAGGAACCTACCTTTTGTTATTCATTCATAGAGCCCAGGGGTTCTCTTATATAGAAGAGGGAAACCCTAATGGGTAGATTACATAAAGAACTAAGAAATAAACATGTAAAAGAGTAACGTAACATAAAAAACTCTCAACATTCCTCCTAAACAAGAGCATAGATGTCTATCAAGCTCAGTTTAGAACAACATCTCTAAAAGGGTCCTCTGGCAAAAGCCTTGGTGAACATGTCTGATGTCTGTTCACTTGAGCTAACATGAGAGATAGAAATGAGACCCCTCTGGATCATGTCTTAAGTGTAATGACAGTCTACCTTGATATGCTTGATCCTCTCATGGAAGGTTGGGTTGTTGGCAATAAAAAGTGCAGCCATGTAGTCGCATTGGAGGTACATGGGAAGAGACACCTCAATAGCTAGGTCAGTCAAAACGGATATGAGCCACATCATCTCCGTACTCCCTTGTGTCATGGCTCTATATTCTGATTCTACACGAGATATGGTGACCATTGTCTGCTTCTTGCTCTTTTTTGACACTAAGAAGCTCCCTATGAATACAGAGAAGCCAGAGGTAGACTTCGTGTCCTTGGAGAATCCTGCATAATCTGCATCTGCACAATCTAAACAACAAGGGATGTGCCTTTTCTAAATAAGAGATCATTGTCATGTGAGGTCTTCAGATACCTCAGAATTATGTGGATTGCATCCATGTATGCATGTCTAGGATGCTCTATGAACGGACTCACTTTGCTCACTGCAAAGGATATATCTGGCATGATGATGGTCACATATAGGAGCTTCCCAACGAGCTCCATGTATCTCCTCTTGTCTATCTCCTCAGTGTCATCATCGTATAAATGTGTGGGTCAATAGGAGTAGTGGATGGTCTGGAATTTGTCATACCCGTCTCAAAGAGAAGATCTGTAACATACTTCCTCTAGATCATCACAAGACCTCGTTTGTTCCCGGCAATCCAATCCAAGGAAGTAACTTAGACTTCCAAGGTCCTTGGTTACAAACTGATCAAGAATAGGCTTAGCTGCTTGAATGCCATGCACATTGTCTCTGATAATGATGATATCATCTACATAAACCAGTATAGCAATTGTACCTCTCTGAGACCTCTGAACAAACAATGAATGATTTGCAGTTGTTATTACGAACCCCTTCTGCTCTATTACATCTGAGAGCTTCTGAAACTATGCTCTTGGACTCTGCTTAAGGCCATAGATTACTTTACGAAGTATGCACATCTTTTGATACTCCCCCTCAGCAGTTAACCCAGGTGGCTATTGCATGTAGACTTCCTTGTGTAGGTCACCATAGAGGAACACATTCGTCACATCGAGCTGATATAGAGGCCAGTCCCATGTGACTGTACAGAGAGGACCCAGAATGTAGAATGACGAACTACTAGTGAGAAGGTATATTGATAGTCCACCCCATAGGTCTAGGTGAACCCACGAGCCGCAAGCCATGACTTGTAGCGATCAATGATGCCATATGCTCGGTGCTTCACAGTGAACACACACTTGCATCCCACAACGGACACATCTGCAAGAGCTATAACAATGCTCTGCATGCCACGTGATTGTAAAGCGGCCATATCCTCCTCCATGGTGAGGCGCCATTGGCTCACCTTGAGAGCCTCCCGATATGTACATGAGATTTTAATGATAAATAATCCTATGACAAACTGCTTGAAATCTAGACCAGTAAAGGGGTATCACGCATAAGAACATTTTCCTTTCCTTAAAGCAATAGACCACCTCAGATCGTTCTCCTGTGGTGGTTCTGCCTCATCCTGTATATCTGCATGCTCATCCTGTGAATGTCCATGTTCATCATGCACACTACTAGTACCATCAGTTGAAACCAAATTTTCAGAATTTACCCGAGGTGTTCTAGATGTTGGGGAAGGCATTGGAGCATGGAGGACATGATGAGATACATATGTAGGAAGAGGTAGAATAATAATCGCATGCTCAGACTCGGAGGTACTCAATCTGTCACTTGTGGGAGAATAGTACATGATGGACTCAAAGAAGGTAACACCAGCACTGGCATAGTATTTTCCTTTTACATGATCAAAACAATGATATCCCTTTCGGGTACGAGAGTACCCAAGCTGGAGGAGCGAGCTTGTCACAGCCAAGATACAAGAGGTGGACAAATGCCACGCAGCCAAAAACTCATGGAGTAAGAGAGAAAAGGTCCTTCTCAGGAAAAGCAAGAGAGAATGGTACCTTTTAACCCAAAATGGTATAGGGCATCTGATTGATAAGATAACATCTTGTCATCGCATCATCACCTCAGAAGGAATGAGGAGTCTGACTATGTATGAGGAGAGTCCTGGTGGTGATATCCAAAAAGTGACAGTGTTTGCGTTTAGCAACATCATTCTATTGAGAAGTATAGGGACACGAAATATGGTGGATAATGTCACGTGAGCTAAAAAAATGAGACAGTTGTGTAGTACATAACTCAAGAGCATTATCAGAACGAATATATTTGATAGAGGCAAAGAAAATATTCTTCATTTTAATCACAAAGTTCTGAATCAATGTACTAGCATCAGACTTATTCTTTAACAAAAATACCCATGACAATCTAGAAAAAGCATCCATATAAAATAAATAATACATGTATCCCTGATGATCCGAAACACGACTTGGACCTCACATAGCAAGATGAAACAACTCAAAAAGGCTCTAGCTACTACGACCTTGACGACTTGGAAAACTATAACGGTGATGCTTTCCAAGTTGACATAGTTCACATTGGAAATTGGACTTGGTAGAAATGTCAAGGATGAGGTGACAAATCTTTTGCAATGAAAGATGCCCAAATACAGAGAAATTGAATCAGTAAAAAGAGAGGTGGCACTAGCGGAAGGGGACTGGTCAACCTGTATAGCCCACCTTTCTCACGGTCACATCCAATCACACTATCCATGAGTACATCCTGAAAAACAAGGGAAGTGGGATCAAATATTTCATGGCAATGTAAATGACTGATAGACAATAAATTCATTGAGAATGCATGTGCATGAAGAATGCTTTGTAGATGCATGGAGGGAGTCAAACGAATCTCTCCATGTCCAGTAATAGGGGAATGTGTACCATCAGCAATGACCACTGATCTACCCGATTGTGCGGGACTATAGGTACCAAACCGTGAGAGATCTCCACACAAATGATGATACGCTACATAGTCCATTATCCATTCTGAAGGATTTGGTCTAGAGAAACCACTAAATGCATGAGTAATACCTGAAGTACTAGTGGAAGCAGAAGTAGCAATATCTGATGAACCAATACTAGAAGATCCGACGACTGGTGGCATGATTTCTCTCAGACAGGCAACGAAGTCATCATAACGATGATCGTGAAATCAGGAGCAGCCTAAACCTACTTAGCAACATGGGCCGATGGTGGGAAGCCGTGCTTAGAGTAGCGTGTGTCCTCTGAATGACATGATCAGTGACAGTATGAATATGATTTCTTCTCAAAAAAATATGAGCATGGTTGACGTGGGCGTGGACCTCCTCTATCTCGTGTGTCTCGTCCTCTGAATAGAGACGAGCCACCTCTACCATGAGAAGCTGCCATAGCCGACGATGTCTAAGAAGACATGGTAGAGGGGATGCTCAGTCTGCTTAACATGCAGTACGCTTCCTCCATAGGATGTATAGTAGCATTTGTGAGTAGCCGAGAGCGAGCTGAGTCATATTCAGGGTTAAGGGCATCTAGAAATACCACAGTCATGACAGAATCTCGATAGCCTTATGCAGCACTGGTAAGGTCGTAAGAGGTATATAGCTATGGAGTCGCTCAAACATACCCCTCAGAGATGTGTACAAGGTGTGAAGAGGATGATCACACTGTTTGGTTGTGAAGATATCATGTTGGAGTTGCAATATATTCAACTCATTTCTCGATTAAGAGTATTTATCTGCAAGGATATCCTACATTGCCTTTGTTGTGGGATGACTTAAGATATCATTGACTATCTCAACAAAGATGGAACCAGATAGTCATACCTTTGCATACGCATCATCTGCCTCCCGTGAGGCATTGGTCACAGTTTGTCTAATGGCTCATCCTGTGTCAGAATATGCTTCCTACCATGGCTTTGCAGTAGTTTCATGAAATGCATCGTCCACAACTCATAGTTTGCACCATACATCTTGATAATAGGTGTCGAACCCTTGAAGGCACCTATGGATGGTGTATCGATTCTACTGTCTGACATCGTGGACAGATAACTGGGACCATAGACAGATCATGGAGTGTTTACACAAACAAACATGAAGAGGGTTGGTTGTGTGTGTACTCATACCACAACCAACCCTAGACCAAAGTTGGCGAAAAGTGGTCTGATTTTGGTATGAAAATAGTGAAACCAGACCAAAAACGGCAAACTCGGGGTAGCAAGAGGGCCACCAAGCAAAGGAGGATGGTGCTAGGTGGCTATTGAGGTTGTTGGGCTGGGGATTGCTGGGCAGCAACGGCGCCAGGCGCAGCCTGCTGGAGGCAGGGTTGGGCGGAATCCGCTAGGGCAGAAGCGGTAGGCCGCAAAGCTGCCGCTAAGGTTGTCAACGGTTGGGCGAGGGGCGTTGGCCAAATAGATAAGAGGGATGGAGGTGAGGCTTAAAGGTGTGGTTCAAGGCTCCGGTATAGGACCCCTGCTCCAATACCATGTGGAAGGAAAATACCTTTTGTTATTCATTCATAGAGCCCAAGGATTCTTTTATATAGAAGAGAGAAACCCTAATGGGTAAATTACATAATAAGGACTAAGAAATAAACCAAATTGTACAAGAGTAACATAACATAAAAAACTCTCAACAGTAATATCTCCATCAATTTCCCCATCATGTTACAAAATAGAACCCAAGTATCAAAAAGAATCTTTCTTCTGAATGTAATCGTCATCAATCTTCACCTCAGTTCGTTCACCATTGCTTCCAACAAAAGTGCACTCCATATATTCAGTATTAGCCCTACTTATATGAAATCATATAGTCTCTAATGCATGTCTCCAAACCTCAAGTTTCTCATTTACTTATCTCTAGCATCATCAATCAACACAATATCATTAGTGGATAACATATACCAAGGTATCTCATCCTGCATGTGACTAGTCAACTCGTCCATAATTAAAGTAGAAAGGAATGGACTCAAATATGCCACATAATAAAATCTAAAAAAATGGGCTTCCATCATGCAACTGAGCAATGGATCTCTATCAACAAGAGTCTCGAATTAGGCATCTTCCATATACTAGCTAAGAAAACGTTATGTTATGGAACCCCTACGGATTTCCTCGTACTAAGCTATTATCATAGGTCTCTGTCATATGTAGTTTACTATGAAACTTTAAGCTCGCCATATAGGTATAGGGACCTCCCAATAAATAGATATCATATGTGGTTTTACCAACACTCATACAGGATGGAGTTCTTAAGTAGCATTCCCATGTCTTCCAAAACAAAGAAGGAGATGCAAATTCCATTAAAATTTATCTCCCCCTTTTCCTTTTTTCCATTCTTACCTCCCCTTTTTCTTTAATCTCCTTCTTCCTTTTTCTCAATCCATTCGTTCACCTCTTACTTTTTTCCCAATCACTATTTTTAGTCCAACTAAATTTTGTTGAACAAGTTTCCTTTTCCCCCTTCTTTTCATGACCTTCATTTTTTCACTTTTTTTGTAAACTCACAGCAAATATATAACTTGTTTAAAGGACGAGAACTTTAAATAATGGACTCATTTAAAACAATGTGGGGTTACACGCTCCAATTCTTTGTCTTTAATAAGGTCCCTACAAAGGAAATCAAATTCACACCCTGCATTAGGGCTATCTCATGGGAACCCAATCTCTTGCTCCAGCCTCACCGTTGCGTCTTCGAGTACCATGCCATCGTGCATAGTACACGGTCTTTCCATTGATCAACTAGCAGCAATAATTATAGATCTTCATAACTATCATGGAGGTTGGAGTTGTCTTCATCGACCAGCATTGCCTCTTCACCCGTCGTTAGGGTTCCTCCTTGGACCCCATCCTTCACATATGCTATGAGGGAGAAGAAGCTCCTCTTGTGGTGTTCGCTCCATCAATGATATCGCCATACAGGACAGTCATCATCGCTGATGTCATGTAGCATAATAGAATTGCAAGGCTTGCACTCCTCGCGCTCAATCCTTCTGTTATTGATTGACCATCGATCTCGCATGAGGATTGATTAAGGGTATTAGAGCTATACAACTAAAATGATAATGGCATTCCTTTTATGCGCTTAGAACGCCATCACAACTTCTCCATCGTATCTTCCTTAATTGCTCCTGAGAAATATGACCTTCCTGCAGATCGTAGAGCATATGGGGATGGACGAATTTCGATAAACAAACTTCAAAAACAAAATCGTGGAAATCGTAGCACGAACTTCAAGATCACGAATAGAATAATAGCTAAATTAACCTTGAAAAACAATCCAAAATCTACTTTCTGTAATACCATATGGAAAAAGATATATAGAAATCAAAATTAAAAAACAAGAGAAAACATGCATTTACGTGGAATATTACTCCCTAAGAAGCGAGATGAAACCAAGGGATTAAGCCGCCAAGAGTTAAGTTTACTATTTGGTTTTTCTCGAAGAATGCATGGAGGGGATCTTTATATAGCCGCATCAACATAACCCAAGTCCTACCACTCAATAATGTAGGACTAAACAAATCCCATACAAATAATTCAATTCAAAATTCTCTAAAAATACTCTATTAATACAGTTTGCTAAGGTTATAAGAATGCTCTCCAATATCTAGGAAACAACTCTGAGAGTCCAGCCTCTTGAACCTCGAGAGTATTGTGGATTTTCAAAACTTACAATGATACTTAAAGCATTGGAAGGAACGTATAACTTATTTCCCAGGATGGAACACAATAAAACCTCCCTTGTGTTTTGTCCAGTATGACTTATGACTCCATTCTTGTCTCTTGCACTCACGGTTCATCACATATTGGAATACCCTAACAATCACCTCTGACATTATAATGTTAAGCTATTGTAAGCACCAAGGATGGTAAGCATGCTTCAGTTTATTTTATTCCTGATTCCACTATCAATTGGGATCAAGTGTGCAATACCCCTTGCCACATCCGAACTTAGTAGCAGAAACAGAGTTACCTTTTTCAAATCTGAAGCAGAAATAACATATCTGCCTCCATGTAAACAAACTGCCCCTTCATCAGCTTAGGATTTATACCCATCTTCTGTAGCAAATAGGCAATGGACCTTTTTTTTCAAGATCCATAAACTAATTAATCTGTAACTAACTGGCAAGACAACTGGCAAGAAATCAAGCAAAAACTGAACTTCCTGTTCCTGAGAACCTTTTAGAATCCCACGAAAAAAGCTTTCAAGTTCAACTAAGGATCGAAAGTATTCGGGAAAGGAAAAGATGCCATTGTGGACCAAAGGCACGTGTATCCTGTCTGTGGAATAGAGCCCAGATGGGATATCAATGACTACAGCAGTTTATTAAAAATTACAACAAAATATATAATTCTGGACAAACACTCAATTGACCAAAAATGCTAATTGGCTTAAGCACCATTGAAAGGTGAATATGACAACTAGAAAGTTACAATAGACTCAAATAATCAGTTTACAATTATGATGATCGTTATTATAATATCATTTCAGTTATACAAGTTGAGTTCCTAAGTAGTGCTTCTCGAAAATAGAAGATTCAACCATCAGAAAACCAAGACTGTAATGGGGAACAATCTGCAACAACAAGCTCAAGACTGTGAATGATTTTCATAATTAACGATATTTAACCTGGGTGTGCACCATTATGGGTACCCACCCATTCTATAAAACAACTACAACTGAAATGATGTCCTCTTCTCTGGGCACAGCTTTTATTGTGAGAATGTATGCTTTCATTACAAGCAACTGCTTGTATCATGGACCTTGTAATAGTTTTAGTTTTTTCTTAGTGCTTTAATATATTGGGGCGGACACCAATGCGTGTTTCCCCCTTTTTTTACTCAAAAAAAAAACTACAACGACAAAGCCTTTTCCCACAATTAAGTATGGTCGGCTACACTTCAAAAACAAACTCAAGACTTTTTCAGTTTCTGCATACCAGAGTCAAACCAAACATCCATAGTATCCATTCCCTTCTTGTACTCAGAAGCATTTTGCTGATATTTTTCGGGTAGAAGTTCTTCCACTGGCATGTACCACCAAGCATCACTCCCTTTCTTTGATACTATATCTGAAGGAATTGGAAAAAAAATGAAGCTCAGAAATTCAAGTATAATAAGGTTTTAAAAAATATGAAACGTAACGAGACGATTCTTTGTCACCAAGGAGAGGCATAAGACTCAAGGCGGTTGATCCATAAGCCTCACTTTTTAGAGACTAAAGTTATAAGGCTAAATTAGACATGAGGACAATATTTAATAACATAGTACTAGTAATAAAGCTCATGAATAAACCAATTTTAATGCCCTACAATGCAACAAATCAATACAAGTAAACTAACATGTATAAGTTTTAAGCAAAACTGAACCCAATATTTTTAAGAGTTGAAGAATAACATAAGATTTGAGACTACAACTCAGTGAACTCACAATACCTCATACTGGGCACATGCCATGATGCAAGTTTAAATAAATGACAAACTCCTAATTTAAACTTATAAAATCTTTTTCCAAGACAAGTCAAACCTAACGGATTTCAGACATACTAAGCCAATTTGATGCTTTGAAAATTAAATACAGAGAAAGCTTGGGACTATCCATTCCTGCAAAGCTAACATGTGTGTTAAATTAGAGCTAAGGTAAGCCTACTAAACTAACCAAATTAAGGCTGTGAGGTTGTTCAGGTTTCGGGAATACAATTTTAGGTTTTTTTAGTGGCCAGCATATATGTGCATGATATCTGGTGCCCGTGGTGGGACGACGAACTGTTAGGTGGCAACTAGACAAATACCTAGGCACATGCACCTCTAAACCGCCTCGTATGAATTGTGGGACATGCCTGACCAAGTCTGCCCCGAGAATATAGCCTCAAGGCCTTTTGCGTAAAAAATCCTTGAGGTGCATGCCCCAACCTCAGTGTCTCAAGGCATGTTAGTGACAAGTATAAAAAGTACTCGACTTCCCACTGAAAGCAACTTCCAATTCAAGCTTGGTTGCATGTGAAACTTTCATCTTTGTAAGGTAGAACCATGCCGAGCTGAAACTAACTCTAGAAGCAACATATATGAACTATTTATTCCTATTAATATAGATGTTAAACATGTGTCTAACATCCAAAAAAAGTAGAAACAAATATAGATTAAATGATTCGATCGAAATCCATCAGTCTCTTGATCGAAATCATAGATTAAATTACTTGAGTGTGCATATTTAGTTGAATTTGTAAAGTTTCGGGCCTAATTTGAGCAATTACAAAAGGAAAATGACTAACAACTTTATAGGTTTGAGTTTACCCAATCGCAACTCCGAAAACCCAAATTGTCAAGTAGTCTCCCTACACTCGTATAACCACACTCTTGGTTAACTCCAATCCAATCGCTTTCCCAAATAATAGGGTAATGGTATACATTTGGTAATACTTTCCTCCTAACTCTTTGTAGGATTAACTCCACCTCTTAGGTAACAAGTTCTAGTGTTGACGGATATTTGCTCTAATACCCTTTTGTACGGTCCCAGACCTGAACATGAGCTATTAACTTGATGGACTTAAGCTCATTTGACCCTATCACAATCCAAAATGCTCAAGCACAAGTTGCGAATTGTGTCCTCTCTTTCAACCACACTATATTTTGCAAGCATTCCATGGAGTATTATTTTGGAATGTTACAACAATTGATGTAACATTCCAAAACATAGTACCACGAGGGATACATTCAAAAAGTGAAGGGGGTTATAAGAGAGAGATTGTTTCTTGAAAGCTTAGGCTTGATATTTTGAGTAGTTGCCAATGAATCCAATTGGGATCAATCAAGCCCAGAAAGATATTAATGCCAGTTTTCCTCAATGACAACCCAGGTCTAAGCTGACTTCAAAAAGAATTCATTTACAGTATTATATGTCGCAGGCATGTACTTATGTCTTCTCATCCAACTGATTTTTCTTGTTGGTTTGGCCTTTTTTAATCTGAAAATAACATTAGAAGGCTAGACTTAGTTTTTTTAGAAAAACGATCAAGATACATTCATGGTAAAGGAAGGGAAGCATAGTGTTTGTTGTTCAATACATAACCAGGCCACCAATGATGTAATATTGACCAGTGAGAAACAAAACAGAAAAAGGCTGGACTTCTTCGTATGGAAATGAAACATGCTTTAGCTTCAGTACCTTTAATGTGCTCAATAGTCTCCTGAGTTATCAATGGCTCATTTGAATCTACGTGGTAAAACACTGGGATAGGAACACCCCAAGTCCTTTGACGAGAAATACACCAGTCTGAGCGGCTACATGTCATTGAGCTAATTCTGTTTTCTGCCTGCACATGTAACCATAAAAACTACTATTGAACAACAATGATACCAAGAAAAGATAAACACAATAAAAAAAACCGGTTGCAAAAAAAATGACACTGTCATCCAAAGTACATAAACAAAATATCTGACTAAATCAATTATTCACAAATAATCTAAAGAGAAATTTAAAAGAAGAAACCCCTAAAGACCTTAAAAGATGTACTGTAAAACTAAAAAAACCTTATTCGTGCAGTAAACAACTCAATAATGAGATCCATATTAGAGGTGATTAGTAAACCAAACTCAAGTAATCAAGATGCGAGAAGGATTTATGAACTTACTTTCTAATGTCTTTTTGCAAAAATAGCACCTTAACACCTAATCGAATGCTTATCCAAACTGACAGTTGGACAATTTTAAGAGAAAAACACAGCGTAATGAGAATAAGAGGCATGATAATGTAAAAGCATCTCTCATTCTGCATTCCACATGATCAGCTGAGGCATGGTAACAAAATAGGTGAGGAGGTTCTCGGGTCTCTTGTCCAGAACGATGACGAACTTTTTCCAAAGATAATTTCACTAATTTATACATTAGAAAAGATGTTTAAAATAGCAGGTATCATAATTATTAAGCGAATGAAAATTTAATTACTTTATGCCAACCTTTCATATGTTTCTTCTAGGTTAATGAAAATGGTTAACCTGCAAACCAGAGTTCAAAAGCATTACCACAACTACAATTCACAAGAGCAATGTCCATTACAATTTCCATATAATAATACGGTTCCTGCTTTTAAATATTTATTATAAGAAAATTGAAAACATTTTCTAAAACAAATTTGAGTCAAAGTAAGTAGACGTATAAACAGGCTCGAATCTATCTACTTCCCCGTTTGAGTTCCGTTTTTCGGCCTCCTTTCATCATGATAGAGAACAAGGGTGATGTCTTCTCTTCGTTCGATGCCTTAAGGTGCCAACTCCCATCGTGAAGATGGATGAGACCAACTATGAGTTGCGGTCCATGCAGTTTTTGACCCTTATGCAGTGCAATAATAAGGAGCACATTCTAACTAAGCCAGAGCCGACGGACAAGATTGGGGACAATGCTTCATGAAAGCAAGATGATGTGTATGCGCGTGTTTGGCTCTCTGGGACTCTCAGCACAGAGATCACCAACGATAATGTGAACCAACCCACCGCCAAGGCAATATGGGATATTCTGGCAGCCACCTATACCCAAGTGAAGAACGAGGCCAAGATTCTTCAGCTTCAGTTTGACATATACAGGGCCAAGCAGAATGGTCGTTCATTGCATACTTTCTACTCTTTGCTTAGGGTCATGTTTGAGAAGCTTCACAGCTTCATATACATTACTTCTTCCATAGAGCAACAGATGGCCTACAGGAACTCCACGATGGTTGGAGTTTTCTTGGCAGCACTCACTATGAGGCCGCATGCGCATAGCTCCTTACAGGGGCGACCATACCGTCCATGGAGGAGGCTTACAGTCGCCTCAACAAGCTTCTTATTCCACTTGTTGCCACCACACAGACCTCCTCAACGATGGTTGCATCTCGAGGCAGAGGAAGTTCTACGCAGTTCAGAGGACGTGATCCCCGTGACAGAGGAGGTGGACATTAGCGTGGCCCCTCTACCTACTATCGTTGTCTAGGACACTCTGAGGACACATGCTAATAGAAGCATGCATACTCCGTATTTGCTCGAGTGGCAGAGCAGATTGAGCCCCCAGACACTTCGGCTCCTCAAGCAGATCCACACCGTGATGACATTGTCTCTTGTATATGGGAGATCATGACGCATGTTGTTGGCACCACCACTACAGGTTCCTCAGATGTTGCAATTGTTGCTAGAGCCTCTTCGAGCTCTTCATGTATCGCATATACTTTTACCAGTTATAGCAGAACAGTTATAACAGAATGGATCATGGACTCTGGAGCTTCTCATCATCTGTGAGGAGACAAAGCCCAGTTCAGTTCTTGCGGTCTATAACCCCTAGTAGATGGGTTGTCATTGCGAATGGGGTTTACTTACTGATGAATCCGTAATTCTCACTCTTTATTCTTTTATTTTAGCTCCTCTTTTTGTCAAAACCTCCTGTAAATACATGTAAAAATAATAAATTAGCTTCCTGCATGACTTTGTTAATATTGCATAATTAGCATGTAGTTTTGCAAAAATAAAAGAATAAAGGAAAAGAAAAAGAATAATGTATCTAGAATAAATATAGAGTGACCCAGACCCCAAGAGAAGGTCAAGACTTGACATGATCGCAAAATAAAATAAGTAGAGAGAGATAGGGTCTACTATGTATTGTGTATATCACCTATACTTGTACATATTATTTATCTATTTATTTTTTATAAAACCGAAATTATTTTACCCTTGTATATAGTTTTAATAATATTATAAAAATAAAATAAAAATCAAAAAATAAAAGAAAAATAAAAATAAAACTCATCAAACCTTTGTATAAAAGACACATGTACATATCACATCCACTATTTATTCTATACCCTTAAATAATCTATAAAAATAAAATAAAAACTATTTGATACTCCTAAAAGTATTTTGTAAATAAATGAAATATAAAATTAAATTATTTTAAGTAAAAATGATAGAATAAAAATGCTTGTACATAATACATAGGTATAATATACATGTATATAATACTCTATACTGTATATATGTCATTTTATTTTTCATAAAAATAATTAAAAATCATAGAAAAACACTTCGAAAAATAATAAACATTTTTCATTTTATACACTTTTTATTTTAAAATCATTTACTATTTTTTATTGAATTATCTTGTATTTTTGTAAATGATGAATTCTCATTGGGCCACGTCAGAACGTTGAGCTCAGTCAACGTCTCCTCCCAACTGACCCAAACCGATTCCCTTATTGCCGGAGCTTCTTCTCCTATTTTTCCTGATCGGGTCAGATCCCCATTCTCCTCGATTTCACCCCCCTGATTCCTCTCCTAGGATCCGTGATTCTCGTGGATCCCTAGGGAGGATTGGATTGCCTTAGGGTTGCGCTCCTTCTCCCGATTCTTCTAGACCCCCGGGCATCCTATATAAAATCTTCTTCCGCCTCCATAGCGGGGGAGCTCGTCCCTCGCGCCCCCATTCTTCCATAGCCACTTTACGTGGAGTAACAGCCACTCAAAAAGCAGCTTAGGATCTTTAGGAGACGCCTGGAGGCTTGTAGCTCGCAACACGGCCGGAGCACCGCCGTGTGAAGCAGCTCTCGTTCGTCACAGCAGATCGAGGCCAAGACCCGTCTGACCACCTTCATGTGAAGCTCAGGAACTCCTCTGACCCTTCAGGTATCTATCTTTCCTTCCGCATTTCCCAGTTCGAGCCATCTTGCTCATTTCACTCGGTCGTCGTTCGTTGGCTCCGACCACCAGGTCTGGAGCCCGTCATCCACATCCTTCCATTCGGATCGACTCGCCAGATCGTCTCGCGTCTTCTGACGCAAACTACCCCCTGGATCCTGCTCATCGGAGTAGGATTAGGTCGGGCTTCCTCCCCCACCTTTGCTGGAAGCCCAAGAACTCCATTCCCCGTCGTTTCCCCTTATTTTCCATGCAATAATCCGATCGGAGCCTCGCCCCCGAGTCATGTTACCCCGTACAAGTGTCCATGCGAGCGTGGAGTGTCATCTGGAGTTCCAGCTGCTCAGGCGAAGCAGCTTCAGGCGAGGGAGTGCCTTCACGTCGATCCAGTCGTTTACCCTCGCATTCGAGCCTTCCATCCGTCGTGGAGAACCAACACGAAGGTGATGTGCCTTACATCAAGCCGATCTAACCAGTAGATCGTGAGGTCTTCCAAGTCGAAGTTCGTCGAGCTTCAGTTCCTCCAACATCCTCCTGAGCCGTCAGATCCTCCATCACGTCCAGTTTTGATCGTGGTCGTCCACCGCCACGCCCTTTTAACAACGGTTGGATCAGAACCGTACCAGATCTGAGCCTCCCGATAAAGCACATGTCCCGACCGTTAGATTAGATCTGACTTATCAGATCTGACCGCACGTCCACGACAGATCCTCAGACGTCAGATCACTTTCCAAAGAAGATCACAGCCATCCACATCCGCCTCCTCATGTGTACGCCACGTGTTCGTTGGGTATATTTCACAGTTACCCCTGCGTTTATTATATTTTGCTTTAGTCCATTAAATAAATGTTGTAGTTAAGAACTTTTACAATTTGGCCCTCGTAGTATATAGTATTTGCATTTTAGAGCGCCTGAGTTGGAAGCACGTGTAGTCTGGGATGTTTGCATGTTTTGCCCGAAACTTTTATGTTGTTAATGAATGGATGTTAACTTTTGAAAATTACATTTATACCCTTGTGCGTTCAGTATTGAGCATGTGCGTGATTTGTTTGGGATTTTTGCAGATAAAGCCCTAAGCTTTTAAAGTGTGTTACTGATTTGGTATGTGAACTTAATATATTTACAAAGAGGTCCCTCTGAACTATGACTAATTACATGCATTTTATTGGAATTAATAAATATTATATCAATTTAAAAAAATTACATAAAAATTACCATTGTCTCTTGTTAGTGTGTAATATTTACTGTAATTTTGTCAGGTTGCTTTATTTGCATTTTCTATTTTTAGAAATTCAAAAAACCCTAAAAAGTGTCCGTCTAAATTAGAAAAATCATAAAAATAAGAAAAATGTCTTGAAAAATTCTATAAAAATTCATGAGTGTGTCCTTTATTGTCTTTTAACTCAAGTATCAGTTTTGTTTGAAAAACCCTTATAAAAACCCTGAAATTGCAAAACAACTAAAAACTTATAAAAATTATATAAAATCAAAGAAAAATCCAAAAACTCCATTTTCAGTTTCTGTTTGTAGCTTTTAACTTCAATTTTTCATAAAATTGCTAATCAGGATTTTAGGGTACTTCAGATATTTTAATTTGCAATTTGGTCTTGACTGTGCATTGCTTGCCATTTTGAGCACTGTTTGATTTTTATAAAATTATAAAAACATTTGAAAAACCCAAGAAAATTACCAAAAACACTTTAAAAATCAAAAATATCAAAAATATTTTTACTTTAGTTTTCTGACTATTTTTTGCTATTTAGAAAAATCCAAAAAGATTGTTGTGTTTGCCTTCTTTTATTTTTGTGCTTGTGTGTTTTATTCAAATATTAAAAATCTAAAATTAAAAACCACTAAAAAATTGTTTTATTTTAGGAAATTTGACTACTTCGTATTCTTTTCGTGCTCCTTGTGTTCGACCATGGTGGCTATAACATGTAAATAAAAATAGCGAACCGCTTACATTTCTTGATTGTTCGATATGTCTGGGTGGTTTTATTTTTCTCGATTGAGTTCGCCTATCGATTGGGATTGCAATGACCTCTGTTTTACTTTGACACTTAACCCTAGTCGGTGGGCAGCCCATCACTTACCCATCACAGGACAAGGGGAGGCGCATTTGACGCTATCCATGTGTCTACAAAATGTTTTATATGCTCTTGATTTTCAGATGAACTTGCTTTCTATTAGTCAGATCACGAAGGATCTGCATTGTCGTGCCATTTTTGACCCCTCTTCTCTTGTGTTTCAGGACATACTTACGGGCAGGGTAATTGGATGTTTCCGTGAGCAGCAAGGGTTCTACATACTGGTCCAACCTCCTCATGCGAGTACCTCTACTATTCTTACTGTACCAGTCTCACCATACTTGTGGCATCTTCGTTTTGGCTACCTTCCTCTGCAGAGGCTATGTCATGTCCTCCCATAGATCTCTACGCGATCTTCATTCCAGTGTGAGGCTTGTCAACTTGGGAAGCATCACCGCTATTCTTTTCCATCTCGTTAGAGTCAAAGCAGTTCCCAGTTATTTGAGCTTCTTCACTTAGATATCTGGGGTCTGAGTCGTGTTCCTGATCAACAGGGACACCATTTTTATCTTGTTGATATAGATGACTATTCTGGACTTTCTTGAGTCTCTTTGTTAAAGAATAAGTATGAGGTTGGGTCTGTCATTAAAACATATATTAATGATAAAGAACATTTTCTCTGCTATTGTCAAGTAATTGTGATCTGACAACGTATTAGAGTTTTGCACTTTACAGCTATCAGATCTTCTCAGGTCTCTTGGCATAGTACATCAGACCTCGTGTGCTTACACATCCCAACAGAATGGTGTTATTGAATGCAAACACCATCATTTACTCGATGTGACCCGAACTCTTTTGATTCAAAGTCATGCTCCTCACTCTTACTAGAGTGATGCGGTCCTCACGGTTTGCTACTTAGTGAACCATATGCCATCTTCTGTTTTAGGAGAAAAG
Source organism: Ottelia alismoides (assembly GCA_037367405.1). Lineage (NCBI taxonomy): Eukaryota > Viridiplantae > Streptophyta > Magnoliopsida > Alismatales > Hydrocharitaceae > Ottelia > Ottelia alismoides. The sequence goes on along the minus strand of JAZKJV010010727.1, from coordinate 67,912 downwards.
GTTCCCTTCCCGAGAAGGATCTATTCTCCTCTACACCCCGAGTGTTTGGCTGGGTGGCCTTTGTCCACAATCGGACGCCTGGTCGTGACAAGCTCTCCCTTAGAGTTGTCAAGTGTGTCTTTATTGACTAAATTCGTACCCAGAACAGGTACCGTTGTTTTATCCGCTTCGACGGAAATACTTTGTCAATATTTATGTCACATTCTTTGAGTTTGTTATGTATTTCTCTCCTACAGGTGATAGGTTGACCCCATCTTACTCTGGTGAGGAGGTATACATGCCTCCTCATACGATTGCACCACCTCCAGTACCTACACTGCCACCTCTACCACCAACACCACCTCTAGTGCATACACCCGCTCCTATGGATGTCCCCGGATCGCCGCACAGTACCTTTACTCGGTATTTACCACGTGTGTTTACTCGCGGGTCTCACGTTGTTCCCCTTGCTCATGGGCATCCCCATCATCCAGCACGCCCCATGTATGTAATGAGCACATTGTTTCTACTGATGGCACTACTGAGTTGTCTATGCAGCAGGATTCTTAACAGGATGAGCAAGTACCCTCTACGGAGGGTAGTTTACGTGTTCAAAAGGTGGCAGATGATTTAGATGTGCCTATTTCTCTGCGGAAGCAGAGACGTAGATGTGTTACATATCCTCTTGCAGCCCAAGTCTCCTTAAGTAGACTATCAGAGGACTTCAGGAGATTTATAGTAGCACTGTCAGCCGTGGAGATACCACGGACATATCAAGGTGTCATATAAAACAGTCAGTGGCGTCTTGCCATGGAGGAGGAGATGACTGCTTTACAGACGCTTGGCACTTGGAGCCTTGTTACAGCTCCTACCGAAGCATCAGTTGTTGGTTGCAAGTAGGTGTTCACAGTAAAGCACCGAGCAAATAGTAGTGTAGATCGCTACAAGACAAGACTTGTGGCATGTGGGTTCACCTATACATATGAGGTGGACTATCAAGATACCTTCTCTCCAGTGGCTAGGGACTCTACTCTATGTATACTTATCTTTGTTGTAGTGACACAGGATTGGCCACTTTGCCAGCTAAATGTGAAGAACGCTTTTCTCTATGGTGACCTACAGGAGGAGGTCTACATGCAACAGCCACATGGGTTCATTGTTGAGGGGAAGTGTCAGAAGGTTTGCATGCTTCACAAGGCGATCTATGGCATTAAGCAGAGTCCAAGAGTGTGGTTCCAGAAGCTCTCGGACTTGATAGAGCAACAGGGTAACAGGGGTTCGTGAGATCGATTGTCGATCATTCACTCTTTTTCAGAGAACTCAGAGAGGTATAGTTATTATACTTATCTATGTTGATGACATCATTGTTATATGGGATGATGAGCAGGGCATCTAGGCTACCAAGGACTTCCTAGGTCAGCAGTTTATGATCAAGGAACTTGACAGTCTATGACTCTATGTTACTTCCTTAGATTGGAGTTTGCCAGGAACCAGCGAAGTCTTGTGATATCCCAAAGGAAGTATGTTACAGAACAAGTATGGAAAACTACATGCATGCCACTATTCCCATGGACCCAAGCATGAAGCTGTATGATGATGACACTGAGGAGGTAGGCAAAAGGAGATACAGGTAGCTTGTTGGGAAGCTCCTATATGCGACCATCACCAGACCAGATATATCATTTGTAGTTAACAAAGTGAGTCAGTTCATAGAGCAGCCTAGACAAGAACATATGGATGCAGTTCATATGATTCCGAGGTATCTGAAAGCCTCATCTGGCACTGGTCTTCTTTTCCGCAGAGGTACATCCCTTACCGTTACAACTTGTGAAGATGCAGATTATGCGAGGTGTCCCAAGGATAGGACGTCCATTTCTGGCTTTGTAGTGTTCATAGGAAGTTCCCTAGTGTCGTGGAAGAGCAAGAAGTGTATGGTGGTTGCCAGATCCAGTGCAGAATCAAAATAAAGGACTATGGCACAGGATAGTACAGAAATGATGTGGGTCAGATCTGTTCTTACCGAGTTGACAATTGAGGTGCATCTTCCCATGCACCTCCAATACGACAACTAGGTTGCTCTCTTTATCGCCAACAACCCAGCCTTCCATGAGAGAACCAAGCGTATCAAGGCAGACTGTCACTACACTCGAGACATTTACAGAAGAATCTCATCTCACTACTCATGTTAGCTTAGGAGATCAGACAGTGGATGTACTTACCAAAGCCCTAGCCAGAAGGACTTACCAAAGATGTTGTTCCAAGTTGAGCATGATAGATATATAAGCTCCAGCTTGAGGGGGAGTGTTACGATATTAATTATCTTTTGTGTCTTTTATGACTATGTATCATCTATTCTTTCTGCCTTATTTATGTATTTTGCCCAACAGGTTACTCTCCTATATAAGAGAATCCTAAGGCCTCATGAATAAACAAGTTTTTATTTTCTACCAAATAATTTATCCATCAAGACAGTCAAATTTTAACAGTCTCAGAATTGTTGAAATCAAACCCTTCAAATGGACATGTTACGAATGCATGTGTTTACAAAAGATTTGAAACATATAATCCACTTAATATTCTAAGTAAATCCCCCAAGGATTCATTTCAAAAAAATCGAAAAAAAACTAGACGTTTGTGGCACCGGTGCACATAGGCTTACATGCACCTTGGTGTATACTCCCCAACCCCCACATATATATAGGGGGAATGAATCAATGTAGCAAACGCCACTAATTGTAAGAAAAATGTAGTTGGGTTTGTATTAGTTTTACTTCCCAAGAACATCAGGTCTAGCAAATGTTATTGACACCCCATATATTTCTTGCAATCAAGTGCTTTTCGACACATCAGAATACGTAGTACTGCAGTCAAATTAATTATTCCAATAGAATTATATCTATAGAAGTTGAGTTATGGAAAAAATCCATCACCCATTACAATCAAGAACGTGTAAGATACAGTTGTAACCAACACTGATAATTCCCGCAACTTTATCAGCAAAGGAAACCAAAATATAACCAGCACAGTAGCCACATAGTATTAATCACCTGTGGAGGAACCCATTTCACTCGGCTAATTGCATCCATGGAAGCATGCCGAAAACCATCTATAGAAGTAAACCACTGCTCAGTAGCTCTGAAGATAGTTGGTTTCTTTGTTCTCCAATCATAGGGATATTTATGTTCTGAATATAGTATTACCAAATTCCATCAATTCCTGTGCTGACAAGATAACAAGGGGAAAAACAGATTTACATCACACTTACTATATGGCTCCTCGACGAGAACCAGCAAATGATCATTCAAATAGTGTGCCACAGCTGCATTGCCATCCCCAAGAACATCCAACCCACTAAAGGGGCCTGCTTCCTCAGTGAACTTCCCATTATCATCTACAGGGGAAAATATAGGCAAGCCATACTTCAGGCCAGTTACATAATCCTCCTGACCATGACCTGGCGCCGTATGAACTAACCCTGTTCCTGACTCAGTAGTAATATAATCTCCTCCGATGACAACTGGGCATTCCCTCCTATCAATGGGGTGACTATATCTGCAACAACAAAAAATAAACACGCATCGTGACATTCAGACTACAGCAAACAATTCAAATAAAAACTGGCTAGAAACAAAACAAAATCGTACGCTATCATCATGTAACCTGCAATTTTTTAGCTCCGAACCAAGAAAACTTTTCTTCACAGTAAGTTTGACTCCCCACTTCGACTCAAGTGTTGGAACTAGCTCCAATGCAACTATTAGAAAAAGCTCTGCAGGCTTATTCGTCAATACCTTGCCTATCTTTACATTTTTCAAAGGTGAAGACTCCACTTCGCTTTCCTTGTTGACTCCAACAACCGCATATTGAAGATCAGCATTTAACGCCACAGCTTAAAAAGGAGAAAACTGGAAATTAAGATATTTCCTCGAATGATACATCAATTTAAATGAAACAGGAATAAACTAATCTAACTTGGTCGACAAAAAGAAAGATAGGCAATATCTTGCCTACAAAGCATTGTGTCATCATATTTTTTTTTTGAATTTGATATAATTAGGCACGTCGAAACAGCCTCTAAGTCTAAACTTTACACATAGCCAATCACCGAGTTGTATACATGAAGTTTAGGAGCCAGACAACAGAAGGAAAAGATCAAATCCAAACAAATGGCCTACCGGCATTGGCAGGAATAGTCCACGGAGTTGTAGTCCATATAGCCAAGTATAAGTTCGGAGAGAACTCTTTTAATAAATCATCTGCAGCTATAGATCCATCTTCAATTTTGAAAATTGCATATATACTCTTTGAGATATGGTCTTCAGGATACTGCATAATGCACAAACCATCAGACTACAGAGACCGTAGCTACGTGGAATTCTGTCAACATATGAGAAAAAAATCTTCCAAAAGGTCCTTTCACGTAAGAAGGCTACTTATTAAGTAGGGAAATGAATGAACTTGATCAATTTTGCTTTATCCCAGGTTATTAACAGAGATTTGATCATAAAAGTAGCATGTAGCATACATTTAGATCTTGTGCAATGATTAAAGAACATTAAAAATCTTAAATTTCTGGAAAATTTAATTTTTAGATCCATGTTGATGGTTTCAAGTCATATCAACGAGGTTCTTTGATGCAGCGTGAATCGGATACATAGGGCTATATTTAATTAATTTTGTCCGATAAATTAGAGTCTCATTTTATTTAATTATGTCGTCGCATTTTTATAAAGAGATCGTGTGTGATCTCAACTAGTTAGTTAGAGATTTGAATTTCTTAGTTAGTCGGTTAGAGTCAAATTAGGATAAGTTGTTTGAATTTTGATTTTGAATTTTTATTTTTGGAATCTCATCCCTCCTATATAAAGGGATGATAGGCTATTGTTTTTGACAGGTCAGATTATATGAAAACTTGAGATTTTATCTCTATCTCCCTCTCTCTACCCCTTCTCCCTCTACGCGGTCTACGCGCTTCTTCTTCCTCTAATCCCTCGTTCTCTGACGAGCTTTCTCCTCTCAACCCTTCCCTTTCTTCTTCCACCGAAAATCCACCAACAAAATTTATTTTCACCGTCGCCGATTTCTTATTTGCATCAATTGGTATCAGAGCATGGAAGTTGAATCGTTCTCACGATTCGACGGTCCTGTCGCATATTGGAGAATGAAGCTCGATCAAGCAACCCTATCACGTGGATCACATGCACGTTCGCGTCAACAAAAATACAAGAAGCGCCTCCGGAAAAGCATTAAGGTTCAACAATGGATAGACTCATGGTACAATGTTGATATTTTTATGGTACAAGTTGACGATGAACAAAATCTTGTCGTCGACGATGATCTGTGCGTTGTTCAGATCGTTGTGGATGGAAAAAAACAACAACAACGACGACCTGCTCGTTGTCCAGACCGTGTCGGGCGAAAACAACATCGTCGATGATGATTTGATCGTTGTCCCGGCTGTCTCAGAGGAGGAAAACATCGACCTGCTTGCTGTCCAGGTATTTTCAGACCTGCAAACGCCCCCGAATTCGACTCTGGCACCATCCACGACCCTCTCCCGGACCCTTGCTGCAGCCCAAACACCTCCCAACGCCACCCTCGTGCCACCAACCCCCTCGCACGCCCCCACAGACCAGCTGCAACCCCCTCCCGTCCTCCCAACACCGTCGCCGCCACCACCCTTTCCCGCTGTCCCCAAAGCCTCACCCCCTGCGACGTATTCCCCTGCCCTAGAGTCACCTCCTGCCATTCCCGTACCTCTTGCGGTACAGTCCCCAAACCCAATGCCCCCTCCCGCAGCCCCTGAACCCCCTCCTGCACCCCCTGCTGCCCCACCACTACCGCCGCCACTCCCTGGCGCCACCTTCGCACCACCACCAAGATTCCTTCCCTCTGCCACCCCCACGCCAACCTACCCGCACGCGACCCTTGCGCCCCCAGCTACCCTCCCGCCCCATCATCAACATCACCCCCTCATACCATTGTCGCGCGCACAGAGGAGCAACCAACCCCCTCCATGCCGCTCGCCCGTGCCACGACCAGCCCTCCCCGCCCTACCTGACATGCCACCCTTCTGCTCACCAGCACCTTCTTGTTACCGCCGTCGTTTCACTATGAAGGGAGAAACCCTAACAATATTCAGGGAGCCATCCACATTCGGATCCCTGGAAATAAGGAAAATAAATGAGAAAAATTGTGGAAAAATCCAGCCCCATACAAGTTTTTATGAGAAGGTCAAAAGAAAGGAGCCCCCTTATGAAATCTGTTTAAATGAAGGGGTACGAAAATTGCGGAGATGTCCTTCAATTGGAAATAACTACAAACGTAACGTTGAGGAAGATCTAATTGAAGGAATTGCAAGCTATAATTTCAAGGATCGAATTTTCCAACGGCACATCGAAGATCAAGCAATTCGTCGGGAGACGAATTTTTCAAGCGGAGGAGAACCGATGCAGCGTGAATCGGATACATAGGGCTATATTTAATTAATTTTGTCCGATAAATTAGAGTCTCATTTTATTTAATTATGTCGTCGCATTTTTATAAAGAGATCGTGTGTGATCTCAACTAGTTAGTTAGAGATTTGAATTTCTTACTTAGTCGGTTAGAGTCAAATTAGGATAAGTTGTTTGAATTTTGATTTTGAATTTTTATTTTTGGAATCTCATCCCTCCTATATAAAGGGATGATAGGCTATTGTTTTTGACAGGTCAGATTATATGAAAATTTGAGATTTTATCTCTATCTCCCTCTCTCTACCCCTTCTCCCTCTACGCGGTCTACGCGCTTCTTCTTCCTCTAATCCCTCGTTCTCTGACGAGCTTTCTCCTCTCAACCCTTCCCTTTCTTCTTCCACCGAAAATCCACCAACAAAATTTATTTTCACCGTCGCCGATTTCTTATTTGCATCATTCTTCGAAATTTAACTTACAGCAAAATTGATATTAGACGACGTTTCATAGCAAATAGAATGTGGAAGCATATCAGATAAATAAAGAATAAAGACTTTAGGAACACCGGGATTTTACGTGTAACCATACTCCCTAAGAAGCGGGATGAAATCACGGGAGAACACCTCAAAGGGTGTATGCGTTCATTGCACTTTCTCATCTGATACAGGAGACTTGGGGCATCTTATATAATCTCCATAGAGCCTCCAAGTTCCACCACTGGTAGATGCGGGACTAAACTCCTGGATGTGGTAAATGGATCTTGGAAGGATCCATTTACCCGTCTTACATGATAAATGACACATATTCTGGCACTCCCTCTCAAGCTGGAGCATGCAATGCTCAGCTTGGACAAACAAAAAGAAATCTCAACTCACAATACAAGACACCAAGACACTATAGACAATATCAACTCAACGCGCACAACTGTCGGATGTTGTCGAGGACGTTGCTTCTCATGACTTGCACGTGAGGAGGAACAAACGAGCTAGAGTGTGAGTCAAACTGAATCTCCTCGTCAGAGAGCATGTGCTATGTATTGCACCTGTCAGAGTCACTGCAGCTGAAAATGAGTCTCCTCGTCGGAGTACTCTGACCCGTCATAACATGTGGACAACGGCTCCATCTCTGAAAGGGCCAAACTGAAAAAGTCAGAGATAATCCTCGTCAGAGTCCATGGTCGCTGGAGAATGGAGTCTGAAGAAGTCTCCTCGTCGGAAAACCGGGACTCTCTCATACTGGCTCAGAGAATGGGATCTCCACTCTGGAGTCCCTATGAAACCACATGAAAACCCTGTCCCACATAACATAGGGAACGGGATCTCTACTCTGGAGTCCTATGGAACACATGAAAACTCTGACCAAAAACAAAAGATGGGGACCACAAACTGACGACCGCATACATGTGCGTGCCTGAACTCTGGAGAACTCGAAGAAATCGGGTCACTCAAATATGGAGTGCCTCGAACTTGGACTCTGAAGCAATCCGCAGAGTCTGAAACTAAATTGTAGAGTCTGAACATCTGGCTAGTCTGGAATCTGACATCTGAATCTAACAGACTTATGGCTCTACATAATACTCCCCCTTTCTCCCATACTTGTCGGAAAACAATGGCATCGACAAAGTTGGGAGAAGACAAATGAAGATGGGGAGAAACAAAACATCACATAAGTCGTTCTCATTTTTTCGTCTTTTCTTTTTTTTGCAACAGCTCCTCTTTTTTAACTTGCGGTCTCCTTTTTTTAAACTTACGGCCTTTTTCTCAATACACGGCTGCTCCATCTCTTTTTTTCTTAACAAAGCACAGCCCATTTAGGCCCTTACACCATCAGCCCACATGGGGTGTTATTTAGGGTTCCCACTGGGGAACCCTCTTTCCTCGACATCTACCGCCCTCGATGGAAGTTCTACCGTAGAGGATGCTGTCATCCTTGAGCCTTTGTTGGCTGGCGCAAGGAGCGCCGCCATGGCCTGGAGATGGAAGTCCGTGACTAGGCGAGAAGGGTCGTGCGACGTCGATTGGATGCGACTGAAGATGGCGTTCCTCCACGAGAGGGGGAGTATCGCCGAGGCTGTGAGATTCTGTTGTTGAGTTTGATCAAAGGGGCGAGCTGTAGCTTGCCGCGAGGCGCGGCTTGGAAGGAGATAGGATGTCACCGCCGCCAAATGCAACACCTGGAAGCTGTGTCGCCTCCTGGAGCGTCGCTTGCAAGGGTGAAGGAGAGGAGGTTGCGCCATCGCCTGGAGGGTGTAGCCTGGAGGGGAGGCACTTCTTAGAGAGGTGTGGCATCGCGCCGCCAAGAGGAAGAGGATGGGGAAGAGGATGGCGCAGAAGGAGGTTCCGCCTCATATCGCGGCCGCTGGAGGAGAGGGAGCGCTGGAGATGTCGCCGCCGCCACTGGGTTATGCGGCCTTAGGGCTTGCCGCCCACTCGAGATGTGCGGCTTCGGGAGTTCTTTGGAGGAGAGCCCATCAAGCAACCCTAGCCTCCAGGTAAGCCTGCTAGCCCTCCAATATCGATCGTACTTGTTGGAGAGGATCTCGTCCGATCCTTCTCCATGGGGAGTTGCTTGATGGGTTGTCGCCAAGGAGGACTGCCTCGAGCACGGGGCCTAATATGTTGCATGTGCGAGAACTGTGAAAACATCGGCACCGTGATTAGGGTTCCCGGAGAACCCTTCTGTGCGCGTTGAAGAAAGACTGGCGTCGCCTTGAAGATGTTGCATGACCGCCCGCAACCATGAACTGAGAAGAGGCGGAGATCTTCGAAGCATCGAAAGGGAACCAGAGTTCCAGGAATCCAGACAATCTAGGGTTTTAAAAACACTAGAATTTCTGGAACTTCATGAGATCTTAACAAAACTTTGAATCACGCACGAGCATGAGAAATAATACTAAATAATAATCTTCAAGAACGAACAGGATTGAACAACTCTGATAATCGACTCTCGAACAAGACATAAATATAAATCTTAAAAATTGAATTCTCGAGAATCAAACCCGCTCTGATACCATGTTAGAAAATAGAATGCGGAAGCGTATCATATAAATAAAGCTAAACATGGTGCTAAATAGGTATTTGCAATAAGGCTAAACAGGGTGCTTGAGCACATTATATCACCTTTTCAGTCAGCTTTTATCCCTAGGAGGCGAATTGGGGATGGTCTAGTAAGGGCGTCAGAAATCATTGCTGATTGGAAAAGAGGCATAGGGTGAAGGCATTACTTTGGAAGGTCAATTTTGCGAAATCCTATGATACATTGGATGGGCACTTTCTATGGGAGGCTTTACATAGAAGGGGCATTCCAGAGTTGTGGATCTCATGGATGAAGCGTTGTGTGACCACTACCTCTTTGACGGTTCTTGTTAATGGCCGGCCTGAGGGGGGCTTCTTTCAGCCGCAGAGAGGAATCAGGCAGGGTTGTCCTTTGGTTACTTTTTATCATCGCCGATGTTGTGCTTGCTTGTTTGGTTGATCGGATCCTGGAGCGGTGGACTCACCCGTGGGTATTCGAAGAATGATCTGTCTATTCCTCTTCTTCAGTATGCAAATGACATTGTTTTCTTTATTGAGGGTAGTAATGACGAGACGAATGGCATGGCAACCACCCTTGATCTGTTTGGTGAGATGTCGGGTCTGACACAGAATCATGTCAAATCTACGGTGGTCCCTTTTGCTATGTCTGAGGAGGAAGCACAGTTGTGCAGCATTGAGTTACGTACGGAATGCGGAGCGCTGCCTATTCGCTATTTAGGGATACCTTTGACGTCGGGCCGAATTAAGGTGGCAGATCGGTTACCTGTTGTTGAGAAGTTGGAGAGTAAGCTTACTGGGTGGAAGACTTCTATCCTCTCCAAGGGGGGTCGCCAGGTTTTACTGAAGGTGGTCCTCTCTGCGATCCCGATTTTTTTTATGTCTACTCGACTTTTTCTTGCTGGGGTCCGTAAGCGCCTCGGTAGGTTAATGAGGAGATTCCTGTGGAGAAAAAGTGAGCATGAGGTTGATGGCATACACTCTGAATGAAGCCTTACTGTTGAAATGGGTGAACATACTTTGGGGGAGTGGCGAAGATATATGTTGTACTCTTGTGCGTCGGGTTTATGGTATTTTCAGTGCGTCACCGTCAAGAGTTGTTTTTGGGGCCATGTCGTCTCCTTTCCGGAAGGGTATTCTTTCGGTTCTCCCGCGTTTCAATGAACTCTTTCGGCCGGTGCTGGGAGACGGGCACTCTTTTGCTTTCTGGCAGGATGATTGGACGGGTTGTGGGTCATTTGATGGGCGCTTTCCGCGCATGTTCGCCTTGGCATCTGATCATGATGCGAGTGTCGCTAGCTGCTGGAGTGACGGAAAATGGATGTCGAGGTTCTGCGCTAACTTCTCGGACCAACGCTTGGAGGAGTTTCTACTTTTGTTGGACTCTCTGACGGTTGTTGGGGGCCCTATGGGGGGAGGGATCATTGGGTTTGGAAGGGGAATCCTTTTTCGGTCAAGAATGCATACGGGGTGATTTGTAGACTGCCTCCCACGCACACGGATGATCTGATTAGGGACTGCAACAATATCTGGGGGCTTCGGTTGCCCGAGAGAGTGAGCTTTTTCCTTTGGTTGTTTAGACGGAAAAGGCTCTTGACGAGAGATCGATATGCCAGATTCTTGGGGATGGTTTCTGATAGGTGCCCTCTTTGCGAGAACGGAATGGAATCTATAGAGCATCTTTTCTTCCTTTGTTCGAGAACAGCGGCTTTGTGGGAGGAGAATGGTCTGGATTGGATTTGTGTGCGAAGCTTCGATAGTTTTTGGATATCCTTGCGGGGGGCGCATCATCGATCAAGGAGGGAGCTGCTTCGTCCTATGACAATTTTGTGGTCAACCTGGCTGGCTAGAAATGCTTTTATTTTCTCGGGTCAAAGGTTTTATCAGAAGAATGTATGTATACAATCTGGGGGTCTGGTTGAGGAGTGGTTGGTGCGCTGAGTGTGCTTTTGTATGCCTTAAATAGTTTATTAATATAATTCTGGGGCGGACAGCTCTGCGTGTTTCCCCATTCTTTGGATTCAAAAAAAAATCATATAAATAAAGAATAAAGACTTTAGGAACACCGAGATTTTACGTGGAACCCTACTCCCTAAGGAGCGGGATGAAACAATGGGATAACACCTCAAAGGGCTTATGTGTTCATTGCACTCTCTCATCTGATACAGGAGATCTGGGGCTTCCTATATAGACGTATAGAGCCTCCAAGTCCCACCACTGGTAGATGTAGGAATAAACCCTTGGATGTGGCAAACGGATATTGGAATGATCCATTTACCCATCTTACATGATAAATGACGCATACTCTAACACTCCCTCTCAAGCTGTAGCATGCAATGCTCAGCTTGGACAAATAGAAAGAAACCTCAACTCACAATACAAGACTGTTAGAAAATAGGAAGCGGAAGCGATAATGATAAACAGAGCAAAAGAATAAAATATGAAATATGGAACAAAAGATTTTTACGTGGAACCCTACTCCGTAAGGAGCGGGATGAAATCACGGGAGAAGCCCTCAAAGGGCATATGTTTCATTGCTTTTTCTCATTGGACTACAGGAGTGTGTGGCTCTATATATAGAACCCACGGAGTCTCCACATCTCCAAACTGGTAGATGTGGGACTAAACTCTGGATGGGGTAATGGATCCTGGAGAGATTCATTTACCCATCTCCCATACATATGGCGCACAACCAAATACTCCAACACTCCCACTCAAGCTGGAGCATGCAATGATCAGCTTGGACAAACAAACAGAAAGAAACTCAACTCACGCTACAGGACACTACGGGCAATATCAACCCAACGCGCACAACTGCTGCTGTCGAGAACGTTGCTTCTCATGCCGTGCAGGTGCGGAGGACGAACGGGTTGGAGTGTCCGTCTGCTGAATCTCCTCGTCGGAGAGCATGTGCTCTGAATTGCGCCTGTCAGAGTCACTGCAACTGAAATGAGTCTCCTCGTCGGAGTACTCTGGCCTGCCACAACAATGTGGACAACTGCTCCATCTCTGAAAATGGCCGAACTGAAAGGGAAGTGCAATCCTCGTTGGAGTCCACGGTCGTTGGAGAATGAGGTCTGAAAGAAGTCTCCTCGTCGGAGAACTGGGCTCTCTCATCTGGCACAGAGAATGGTACACTATTCCGGAGTACCTATGATACCACATGAAAACCCTTGCCCACATGGCATAGGGAATGGTCCTCTGCTCTGGAGTCTCTATGGCTCACATGAAAACTCTGGCCGACAAAATAAGAAGAATGATGGGGACCACGACAAAAGATGGCATACATGTGCACATCTAAAAAGAAGACCGCATCCATGTGCGTGTCTGAAACTGACTCGGAATCAATCGTCGAGTCTGAAAATCTGACAAACTGTAGAGTCGGGAAATCGGCTGGTTTGGAGAATATTTGAATCTGACCTCTGAATATGGAACAAGACATGTGACTCTACATAATACTCTCCCTTTCTCCCATACTCGTCGGAATGACAATCGCCGACCAAGTTGGGAGAAGACAATAAAATGGGGGTAAACCAAATAAGTCAATTACATTTTTTTGGCTTTTCTTACAACACATTTTTTTCCGGTTATTTTTTTTATAATTTGCGTACAGCCTTTTCTTGTACGCGCCTTTTTTCGAAAAACATTTTCTTTCTTTCTTTTTTTTAACAAATCAGCCCCTTCCTTTTTTTAAATTTAGGGCTCAATCAAATCTCCCCTTTTTGTTTTAATGAGGCCACTCTCTCTCTCCCTTTTACACGGCAAGGCTGCCCTCTTATTTTTTTTAACCAAAACACAGCCCATTTGGGCTCCGGAATATACGACCGATATTTGTTTAACACGGTGGTTCCATATTTAGGGTTCCCACATGTGAACCCTATTCATAACAGGCGTCGCCTCCTCCACTTGGGAACACGGATGCCGCCGCCCCCGAGGGAGATTAGGGCGCGCCGCCTTGCACCTGGGGAACGCGGGATCGTGGCTCGCTGGGGAACGCGTTGCCCCGCGAATTTGCTGCAATCGAGGAGATGGAGAGCGGCACTGGATACCGCCTGGAGGGGCCTGGAGATGGCAAGAAAAGAGGGAATAAGGTAGGGCGCCCGCTGGCGGCGCTGCCTCGGACAAGAGAGTTCCGCCTGGAGCCGATGGGCGACGTTGCTGGCCCGTTGGAACTTGACGCAGCTCCGCCTGGGATGATGCGCAAAGATGAAGAAGATTGATCTCGCCTGGTGGCACGCGACCCGAGCAGTTGCTATTGCTTCCTGGCCGAAGCGGATGGAGGATCAAGCTGTAGAACTGTTCTGATGGCCGAGGTTGTCTAGGGTTTTCTGCTGCTGCGACCTGGATCTGCGGCAAGGGACAAAACTGGATGGAGATGAACATGGATTAGGGTTTCACGAAGAAACCCTAGAGATGCGGCAGGACATGAATGTATATTAGGGTTCCAGATCGGAACCCTAGAACTCGGATCTTGAACTCAATAGAAAACCCCAGAATAATATTCTTCTCGAACAATTTTCACAAATAGAAATTACAAGAATAATCGAGAACTAAGTTTGATAACCGAATCTCGAAAAACACATATGAACAACATGAAAAACCTTGAGGATCGACCCGCTATGATACCATGTTAGAAAATAGGAAGCGGAAGCGATAATGATAAACAGAGCAAAAGAATAAAATATGAAATATGGAACAAAAGATTTTTATGTGGAACCCTACTCCGTAAGGAGCGGGATGAAACCACGGGAGAAGCCCTCAAAGGGGCATATGCTTCATTGCTTTTTCTCATTGGACTACAAGGGTGTGTGGCTCTATATATAGCACCCACGGAGTCTCCATATTTCCAAACTGGTAGATGTGGGACTAAACTCTGGATGGGATAAATGTATCCTGGAGAGATCCATTTACCCATCTCTCATACATATGGGGCACAACCAAATACTCTAAGAAAGACACTACATACAATATGATGCAGCGTAGAACAGAAATATAGGGTTGCATATTTATTTAATTTTTATGTTAATTCTATTTACGTTTATTTGAGTCGTCGTATTTTTAATTAAATAAACGAGATCACATGTGATCTCAATTAGTTAGAGATTTGAATTTCAAATTAGTCGGTTAGTCGGTTAGAGTCAATTTAGGATAATTAGTTAAATTTCTATTTTTGTAATCTCATCCCTCATATATAAAGGGATGATGGTCCAATGATTTAGTCAGTTCAGTTGATAATCAATTTGAGATTTTATCTCCCTCTCTCTATTTGCTCTCCTCTCTCAACGTGGTCTTCACGTTTCTTCCTCCCCAAGTCTCACGCAACAGGCGTGCCTTCTTCTCTTCTCCCCTCTAATTTCTTCTCCACCAAAAATTCCACAAAATTATTATTTTTCCATCGACGCCCAAAATACAATCCGCATCATTTGGTATCAGAGCATGGCCTACAGATCGTCTTCACGATCTGACGATCCGTACCGACATTCGCATCAACATGCATCGAGGGACTATCGTTCGTCCGAACGAAAACGGCGAGCCATCGACGCCCACAAAAAGGAGCCGATGCGCATGCTACGTGAGTTACAAACCACATTCCAATCCAGGTCTCAAGAAATTATGGCTAACTTCGAGGCCCTACGCGCCCGCCAAATCGAAGTCCTCCACTACTAAAGCCGGTTTTGATGAAGAAAAACACGAAAAAGAGAGCTCAGACGACGAAACGCCCGCTGTCCAGCACCTCCCAGATCAGATTCCGCTACCAGAATCAATGACGTCACCCCCTCCGACCGTCCCGGTACGACCCCAGCCATCCCAGGTAAACCCCCTACCGTCCCTGCCCTTCAGTTCCCCGTTGACACCATCAGCAACCCTCCTTGCACCTTCGGCGAAGCCCACCACAGCCCCAACATTTCTTCCAGGCGCGCCCACAACCCCACCTCCCTCCCCTTTGCCGCCTCCCACCGCTACCTCCACCACCCCGCCAAACCCCCACCTCGCCATCCAAACATCCCCGGCGACACTCTCTATCCCACCACGGTCGCTACCCCCAACCCCGCCTGCTCCCGCTTCCCCCATCCCCGAAACCCCTGCCCCTGCAGCCCAGGCCCCCTACCCCGCCGCAGCCTACCGAGGCGCCCCCACCTCTCACGCCGTCGTCTACGACCCCATCCACGTCGCCACCGCCAACCGATGCCCTTACACCCCCGCCACTCTCACTCGCCCTCGCCCCATCACAAGCCAAGCCCCCAGCCCCGCCAACGCCTTCCCCACCCACTATTCCCTCCGCGATCTCCCCCTCGCCCCCAGCGGCCCCAGCCCCGACGCTGCCCCTCCATGTGCCGTCACCAACCCCCCTGCTGCACAACCCTCAAACCCCACCCCATTGCTTCCCCGCTCCCACCTTTTCCCACCACTACGCGACTGTGACATCGACAACCCCCCCAAATAAACTCCCTCCGCCACCGCTACCCCCAGCCTCCCCAACATCGCGTCCTGCTGTTGACCCCTCCTCGTCGGGCCTACATCGTCTTCAGAAGCCCGTCCCACATCCGTGGCCCCGTTCGCGCCACGTCGTTTGCCGCCGCCGAACCTTGCGTCGCACGCATCTTCCCCGATTCCGGCCTCGGTGCAGCCGCCGCCAGCTTAAGAAGAAAGGAACCCTAAAATTTGAGGGTGTACATCCCATCAGATCCCTTGACAATCGGAGTCAAGAGAAATTTTGGGGTATTTGCAGGAAGACCCCTCCTCTTAAAAGTTTTTATCCAAAAGGTCAATTGGAGGATATATTATGCTATGAATTCCATTTAATTGAAGGAGTACGAAAATTGCAACCAACCCCCCTGCTGCAAAAATATTTCAAAAGAAGTGCTGGAAAGAGGAAATTTGGGAGGCTTCCTTATCCTATTAGGACTAGGACCTTGGGTTTCATCTATTTAAAGACCCCATGGCTTCATTCATTGGACATATCTCCTCCTCTACTCTCCTTGTGTTATTGTTTTGCTATGGACTCTCTAAAGGCCTTGTTGACCATGCCTCATCAATTTTTCAACCACCGCTATGAGGAGACAAAGTTCATGAAGACGCCGCCATTTGCGCCCCACATGTTCTTCAGACATGAGGTTGACGATTCCGGCCACTGCACCAAAGCCATCCGGGTTCCACCGTTTGCTCCACATCTATTCTTCCATGGGATGCCCGAGAACGCAGATTCGAAGTCATCATCCTCTAATCCTGCAGATCAAGCAATTCGTCGGGAGACGAATTTTTAAAGCGGAGGAGAGTTGATGCAGCGTGGAACAGAAATATAGGGCTGCATATTTATTTAATTTTTATGTTAATTCTATTTACGTTTATTTGAGTCGTCGTATTTTTAATTAAATAAACGGGATCGCATGTGATCTCAATTAGTTAGATATTTGAATTTTGTTGGGAAACATGACTTCGATCATCATTAAGAAAACCCTAGGCTCTCTTATATAGGGAGTAACCTTAAGGGTAAATTACAGAGAGGTCTATATAAGATAAAGAAATAACGACAAGCTACATAAAGAGATAATAAAACTACGAAATATCTCTACACTCCCCCTCAAGGTGGAGCATAGATATCGATCATGCTCAGCTTGGATGAACATTTCTGAAACGGTCCTCTGAGCAGTGGCTTGGTGAACACATCTGCAGTCTGATCTCCTGAGCTCACATGTGCAGTAGATATCAATCCTTTCTGGATCAAGTACCTAGTATAATGGCAGTCAACTTCAATATGCTTGGTCCTTTCATGGAAAGCTGGATTGTTGGCAATGAACAATGCTGCCTGATTGTCACACTGAAGCTCCATAAGTAGGGGCACGGCTACATGTAGATCTTCTAGTACTGAACAAACCCACATCATTTCCATGCTGGCTTGAGCCATGGCCCTATATTCGGATTCGGCACTGGACCTTGCCACAACAGTTTGTTTCTTGCTTTTCCAAGAAACCAAAGAGCCTCCAACAAACACTGCAAACCCTGAGGTTGATTTCCGGTCCTTAAGACATCCTGCATAATCTGCATCTGCACACGCTGAGACGGATAAATCTGTGTCCTTTCTGAATAGCAGTCCTGACTCTGGAGAAGACTTCAGATACCTCAGTATCATGTGGATAGCATTCATGTGAACCTGTCTTGGCTGCTCCATAAACTGACTCACCCTGCTAACTGCAACTGCAAATGCAATGTCTGGACGAGTAATGGTAATGTAGAGGAGTTTTCCCACCATTTCTCTATATCTCCTCTTATCTACTTCATCTGTATCACCATCATACAGCTTCATGCTAGGGTCCATGGGAATACTTGATGGTTTGCACCCATCCATGCCAGTCTCAGTCAGGAAGTCTGTAATATACTTCCATTGTGTCATCACCAAGCCTTTGTGCATTCCTTGCAGATTCCAACCCCAGAAAATATCTTAGGGTTCCAAGATCCTTAGTGACGAACTGATGGCCTAGGAATGCCTTCGCCCTCTCTATGCCCTGAACATCGTCTCCTGTAACAAGAATATCATCCACATAGACCATAATGACAACCGTACCTGCCGATGACTTCTGGACAAACAATGAGTGATCGGCATTTGACCTCTTGAATCCCTGTTGCTCAATCAGGTTGGACAACTTCTGGAACCATGCTCTCGGACTCTGTTTGAGGCCATATATCGTCTTGTGAAGTCTACAGACCATCTGCTTCTCCCCCTCAGCAGTAAACCCAGGTGGCTGTTGCATGTAGACTTCCTCCTGCAAGTCTCTGTACAGAAAGGCATTCTTGACATCTAGTTGAGATATACTCCAATCACGTACCACAGCAACAGATAAGAGAATACGAAGGGTGGAGTGTCTCGCCACTGGAGAGAATGTATCCATGTAATCCACCCCGTAGGTTTGTGTAAACCCACGGGCGACTAAGCGTGCTTTGTACCTATCCAAAGTGCCATCTGCATGGTATTTGACTGTGAAGACCCATTTACAGCTCACAACGGATGCATCAGAAGGTGCAGGGACCAAAGACCATGTGTCACGAGACTGTAAGGCCCTCATTTCTTCTTCCATTGTTAATCTCTAGCATTCATTCTGCAAAGCTTCCTGGTATGTCCGTAGTATATCCACGGAAGACAAGGCTGTGGCAAATCTCTGAAAATCACCAGTGAGACGGTGAAAAGAAACCTGTGAAGCAAATGGATAAGAGGCACATTGCCTCCTCTTTCTCCGAAAAGCAATCGGAACATCAAGATCATCATCTGTTGTACTGGATGGGCTAGTGTCTGCCTGTATTGAAGGATCCTGCACATGTACTAAACCTGACCCGTCAGTAGTAATGCCATCTGAACATACCTGAGGCGTGATGATCGGCTGCTGTGTAGTCTGAGCAGGACCTGACCGGCGTGTATAGAATTTAGATAACGGTGATATGATAGGTCGTGGAATGGGTGGAGGTGGAGGTGGTGGAGGTGGTGCTGGCGTGGAGACGGGCACAGAGGGCGACTCAGGTGTACTCAATGAAGGTGGTGAAGGAACATAGATATCATCAATGGTAGTGGATGGTACCATTATGTCACCTGTCACCTGCAGGAGAAAAATACATGACAGACTCAAAAAAAGTGACATCAGCGCTCACGAAGTATCTCTTAGTTGCAGGATCATAACACCGGTAACCCTTCTGAGTCCTGGAATAACCTACAAAGACGCACTTGACTGCTCTAGGAGAGAGTTTGTCAAGTCCAGGAGATAGACGATGCACGAAACACACAGTACCAAAAACACGTGGAGTCAGAGAAAATAACTCCTTGTCTGGAAAAATAAGGGAGATAGGTATCTTCTCACCAAGAACTGAGGATGGCATTCGGTTGACCAGATAACAAGCAGTAAGAACAGCATCACCCCAGAATGAGATAGGAGCACAACTCTGAATCAACAGTGTACGAGTAATATCCAAGAGATGGCGATGCTTTCTTTCCGCCACACCATTTTGTTGTGAGGTATATGCACAAGTGGTTTGGTGAATAATACCCTTTGGTGAAAGGAATTGGGAAAGTGAGCGTGTACAAAATTCAAGGGCATTATCCGTCCGAACATATTTGACAGAGGAAGAAAAAACATTATGCACTTCATTAATCAAGTTCTTGATCACAGTTCCTACTTCAGATTTATTTTTCAAAAGAAAGACCCATGACACACGAGAGAAATAATCCACTACCACAAGATAAAACATGTGCCCCTGATGATCGGGAACACGACTCGGACCCCATATATCTATATGTAACAACTCAAAAGGGGAGCTACTGCTCCGACTCGGACGACTTGGGAAGCTCGACCTGTGATGCTTCCCCAACTGACACGCTTCACATCGAAATGACGAACTCGGCGAAATCTGGGGCAGAAGATGGCGCATTTTCTGAAGTGGAAGGTGACCAAACCGGAGATGCCAAATGTACGGAGAGACTGGCCCAGCAGAGTGAGAGGAGACGCCAGCATAGGAATCCCGAACCAGTCGATATAAACCATTCTGCTCAGAGCCACAGCCAATTACCTTGCCCGTGAGTATGTCCTGAAAAATGAGAGAAGACGGGTCAAATATAGCACGATAATTCAAATCCTTCGTAATCTGACTAATAGATAGCAAATTCATCGAGAACTGAGGAGCATGCAGGATGTTATGTAGTTGCATAGTGGAAGATAGGAAGACCTCCCCCTGTCCAACAAGGGACGAATGGGTACCATCTGCTATCTGCACTGAACGGTCGGGAGGAATGTCCTTGTAAGCCTATAATCTACCTCTATCACGGCAGAGATGATGTGTGGCTCCGGAATCGATAACCCAATCAGATATATCATGAGTTGATGTGAATGTAATAGATCTACCTGAGGTACTCGCAGCAGCGGATGAACTGGCAGAGGCAGTGGCAGCAATATCTGAAGAACCACCAGACGAATCACCGGACGCATGTGGCATAATATCTCGGAGACGGGCCACAAGTTCGTCAAATCGATTATCTGCAGTAGAAGCTAATGGAGACTGAGAGTGCTCTGCAACACGTGCCGATGCTGGAAAACCATGCTTAGAATAGCATGTGTCCTCTGAGTGTCCTGTGCGGTGACAATAGGAGCGTGTCTGACTGAACCGACCACCCCTTCCCTGGGGTCCACGTCCACGTCCACGACCACGACCAGAAGGCGGTTCACCTCTCCCACGCGAGACTACCATTGCTGATGGGGGTGGAGTAGAAGAGCTGGAGGAAACTGGAATGCGACTGAGCTTTCTGTAAACATCCTCCACTGGAGGAATAACTGCATCCGCTAGGATCTGGGACCGGGCGGCATCGTACTCAGGATCAAGAGCCGCAAGAAGAACACCCACCATGGTGGCATTCCGAAACGTCTTATGTTGTTCAGGAGTAGCAGTGAGAGGAATGGTACTGTATAACTTCTCAAACATCCCTCTTAGGGATGTGTACAGGGAATGGAGAGGTCTGCTGCTCTGCTTCATTGTGAAAATGTCATGCTGAAGCTGCAACATCTTGGTTTCATTTCGCACTTGCGAATAAGTGGCGGCAAGAATGTCCCACATTGCCTTGGCAGTGGGCTGATGGAGGACGTCGTTAGCAATCTCCATCGTCAATGTACCGGACAACCAGACCTTTGCATAGGCGTCGTCGGCCTCCTATGAGGCATAGATCCCTGTCTTCTCTGCAGGCTCATCCTCAATAAGAATGTGTTTCTTACCATTAGACTTCATGAGGCTCATGAACTGCATCGCTCAGAGCTCATAGTTAGACCCGTCCATCTTCACTATTGGCGCAGGACCTTTGAATGCGCCTGTGGAGGTCATATCGGCTTTGGATTCTGACATGCTACCGCTTGGAGAAGAACAAGGATATATAGACACTTTGATAAATGTCTACACCAACTGCATCGGATTTGAGTGCGTATGTAGACGTTACGCACTCAAACCCATATACCGGTCGAAGAGAGAACTAGGGCACGCCTTAGAGAAGGCGTACAACCCTTGAACCGGCCTGTTGGGTGTCGCCTGGGGTCGCGTATATGTCTGCGCGACTGTTGGGACTGGCGGCGGCTAGAGATGACTGGCGGCGGCTGTAGGCGGCTGCCTGGATGCCTACAGCAGTGGTATGGGGCTGCAGGCGATGCCTGGGATGACCGGGAGGCTGCTGGCGGCGGGCTGGATGCCGCTGGCGGCGACTGGCGGTGCTAGCAGTTGCCGCTGGATGCCGCTGGCAGCGGCCTGGATGTCGTTGGCAGCGCTGGCGGAGGTCTGGATGCCGCTGGTACCACTGGCGGAGGGCTGGCCCTAGGCGCGGGGGCACTGGGCGATGGAGAGAGAGAGGCGGCGGCGGAGAATGCGCCGAGGAGAGGAGAGAGAGAGGGGCGGCGGGTGGGGAGAGGGAGGCGGTGGGTAGAGAGCCCTAGGGCGGCTCTGATATCATGTTGGGAAACGTGACTTCGATCATCATTCAGAAAACCCTAGGCTCTCTTATATAGGGACTAGGGAGAGACCTTAAGGGTAAATTACAGAGAGGTCTATATAAGATAAAGAAATAACGACAAGCTACATAAAGAGATAATAAAACTACGAGATATCTCTACAAATTTCAAATTAGTCGGTTAGTCGGTTAGAATCAATTTAGGATAATTAGTTAAATTTCTATTTTTGTAATCCCATCCCTCATATATAAAGGGATGATGGTCCATTGTTTTAGTCAGTTCAGTTGATAATCAATTTGAGAATTTATCTCCCTCTCTCTATTTTCTCTCCTCTCTCAACGTGGTCTTCACGTTTCTTCCTCCCCAAGTCTCGCACAACAGGCGCGCCTTCTTCTCTTCTCCCCTCTAATTTCTTCTCCACCAAAAATTCCACAAAATTATTATTTTTCCGTCGACGCCAAAGATCCACTCCGCATCACAATATAAACTCAACGCGCACAACTTTCAGTTGCTGTCAAGGACGTTGCTTCTCATGTTGTGCAGGTGAGGAGGAACAAACGGGCTGGAGTGTAAGTCAAACTGAATCTCCTCATCGAAGAGCATGTGCTCTGTACTGCGCATGTCAGAGTCACTGCAACTGAAAATAAGTCTCCTCGTCGGAGTACTCTTCTCACTGGATAGGGGGTGAGGGGCTTCTCACTTCAACTTTGAATCATGCACGAACATGAGAAATAATACTGAATAATAATCTTCAAGAACGAACAGGATTGAACAGCTCTGATAATCGACTCCGAACAAGACATAAAAATAAATCTTCAAAATTGAATCCTCGATAATCGAACCCGCTCTGATACCATGTTAGAAAATAGAATGTGGAAGCGTATCAGATAAATAAAGAATAAAGACTTTAGGAACACAAGGATTTTACGCGGAACTCTACTCCCTAAGGAGTGGGATGAAACCACGGGAGAATGTCTCAAAGGGCTTATGTGTTCATTGCACTTTCTTATCTGATACAGGAGGTCTGGGGCTTCTTATATAGCGTCCATAGAGCCTCCAAGTCCCACCACTGGTAGATGTAGGACTAAACTCTTGGATGTGATAAATGGTTTTTGGAAGGATCCATTTACCCATCTTACATGATAAATGACGCATACTCTAACATATGTCAAGGATGCAATTCCAAAATGAGCATGATAAATCTCTATGTTCCATCTTAAAAGGGAGTTTTGAGAATTATATTGTAGCCAAAGGGCTATCTCCTTTGTTACTTTTTGTTTCTACTTCTTTATGTAATTAACACAATCATCTCCCTGTGCGAAGGACAGTAGAGTAACATGTTTCAATATAAAAGTTTATTCCTATATTTTGCAGTAACTCCGGTGGATTTGGTTGAGCTACAACTTGGGAGGTAAAGTGGGCATCAACAAGCCTGCAACAGGACTGTTCGCCACGCCCCCAAAATATCTCCTACTTTCAAATAAACTGGCGTTTAAGTAGGGAAAGGACATGTTCTGACTTGATTCCGATAATACATGAGTAGATAACTTTCAGGATGTCTACTATTCGTTATTTTCTTTCAAACTACACATTTATTTCGATTCTCTATGAAGAATTTCCAAAATTGTCAGCTTTTCAATGACAAAAATCTCCCAAAATGTTACACGTTCACCCAATTATACTTCCTGATTTCACACTGCTTAATATGATACCTTCCACAGAAGAATGTGCACCAAAATGGCCGGACAATGCAGTTAAAGAAATCCAGGATATACAAGGATCAAAGTTAAATCTTGAATTTCGAAGTTATACAGAAAAACGGAACCTACTTCCAACTCAGCTTCGGCAAGAGCGGTACGGGAAGATGGACTCCAGTGCACAGGTTTTCTACCCCTGTAGATGTATCCTTGCATTGCCATTTTACCAAAAACTTCTATCTAATACATAAACAAACAATTATTTTATGTCAAAAAAAAGCCAATCCATCAGGAGCGAAATATGAGTTCAGAAAGAAACAGCAGAAAAACTATCCATATTGGCAGTGTAGATTTTCTGCATGGTTTACTCTAACATGATAAGGGTTTAACCACATACTTAAAAGGCACTTGGCATTAACACCAACCCAAAGCCAAGTGACTATGGCATCTCCTAGTATATTAACCATGTCCTTCCCAAAAAGAAACAAAAATAAAATCATATACTAATTAAGACAGAAAATGGCAATATCATATCAAACCTGAGCAGCTTCATACTCTGGGTCAAGAGTTAAATAAGCATTGTCCCAATCTGCCCATACACCATAACGCTGTAAAGATAAAGGAATGAATAATCTATCAGAGTTAAATAAAATGGTGAAGCCTTCTCCCACGTTAAGTAAGGTCAGTTACATAAATTCTTGCTCAAATCCATGTTGAAAGATCCGACTATTTTTTACGTTGATTGTCAGCTATCTAACATAACCCCCACAAGGAGGGATTTGAACTCCGCCACCAGACCATTGAAGTGGGTATAATCTATCAGACTTAAATATCGGACAAAAAAATATAAAATGACAAATTATGACGGATAAGCTAATATGGCAAATGATTCTCCGGCGTATACGCACAAAACCTCAGAAACTATAACCTTGAAAGACTTCATCTGCATTCCTACGGTTTCCTTTGCAAATTTGGCAGCTACGTCTCGCAGTTCCAATGGTGTAAGCTTCAATCTAGCATCTTTACCCAATGACTGCAGTACTGAGATTGATGAAGATACATCATTAACTATTTGAAAGTTCACTTTAAAAAAACGCTAGTTCAAATTCAAATCTATGAAGTGGATTGAGATATTAAGATTGAGACATCTCCATTTCTCGATCATTATTCTTTATAAGACAAAGCCTTGTTTCTGGACAATAAAAGGAAAGGATTGGCATATACTGTAAACAGCCCCAAATCTGAAGGTGTGGAAATAATCAAGTGGCTAATTTAGCAACCCACTCCGTCACCACGGTGTTTTGCAAGGTTCGGAAATGTAGTATGTGGAATTCTTTGTCCAAGTGGCCTAAATTGATTTTTTAAGAGAAAAATGGCATCCAATGCAGATAATCATCCTAATTTCATCAAAACTATATCTAGTTACATCATCTTTTACATCTCCCACAAAAAAGGCAAAGCCACCTGCAATGTATAAAAATCCTTCGCACCATGTACCACATTCATCATATAATAGCACTCAAGTTTGAATACCACCGCTTCAATTTAGGAGAAAGATGGCATCCAATGCAGGAGGTCATCCAAATTTCAACAAAAACTATATCAAGTTACATCATCTTTTACACCTCCCACAAAAAAGGAAAAGATACCTGTAACGCGTACAAAGCCTTTGCATCATGTACCACATTCACCTTATAAGAGCACTCAAGCTTGATGACCACTACTTTCTATTAGAGTATGTGTCACAAGTATAGATGGGTAATTGGATCCCTCCATGGTCCAATTACAACATCCATAGAGTTAGTCCCGCATCTACTGTGAGTAGGACTTGGTCTTACTGGTGGGGCTATATAAGAACCCCACACCACTTGTAACAGTGGAGAGAGAGAGAGAGAAAGGAATAACAAATATCCAGCTTGTTGAAAGGCATTCTCCTGTGGTTTCATCCCGCTCCTCACGGAGTAAGGTTCCATGTTAAATCCCGGTGTTCTTCCATTGTTTATATATTGCTTTATCTCTGATATGCTTCTGCACTATTGTTTTCTACATTGTATCATAACATGTTCGATTATCGAGGGATTTATTATGTTCTTTTATTATATTCATAATTTGTTATAGATTCGAGATTCGGTTCTAGGGTTTCTTCTGAAACCTTAATTATGCACGATTCATGATCATAGATTCATAGAAGGTTCGATTCTACTTCTGAAGATCGGCAGCAACATCAAGTTCTAGGGTTTCTGGGAACCCTAAATCCACAGCGATCAACATCCAGGCACATGATCTGAAGATTCGTGCTCAATCAATCTCAAGTTTCTGAAGAACATCGAGTCCATGCATCATCTCGAGGCCTCGTCGGAATTTCTTAAGGCGTCATCTTGATGCAAAGATGAAGAATAACCATTATAAACCCTAATCTAGGCAACGATCAAGGATCTGTCGTAATGGATTTCAAAACCCTAGAAGGCTCCCCTCGCACAAGTATCACGTATGTCTCCCAACAATGCGCGAGATGCAAACCCTAGCACCCAAGCATACACGTCTCCAAGCAACCAACACCTCCAGGTGGTGCCATCTACAACACATCTTGCGAGGTCCCAACATGCAGTGGCCCACCCTTTCGGCCAATGCTTCCCCAATGCAATCCACCTTTGTTCGAAGAAGAAGTTAGGCGACACAGGTCTCCATGCGCACAAGCCCCTCGGTTCCTAGTTGTTGCCCCCTCAAGACGTGATCTACATCTTCCCACGAAGGCGACGCCACCTCCCTCTTCCCCTTCAGTAGTTGGAGCACTAGAGAAGGCGGCGCAAGTTTGTGAGATGGGTTCCCAACGAAGGGGAGCCCTAAATAACATCGCACCCTCCTCTAAATCGCATGGTGGCGCCATACTCTTCGACCTTCTTGTGCAAGCCCTCCAAGCGCACCTCCAAGCGACGGCGCAGATCTCCCCTATCTTCTCTTGAAGCAGGTGTTGAGGTCCCCATGGGGGAGGCAGTGTCGATGAACAGAAGGGGGTTCCCAATTAAGAACCCTAAATAAAATTTTTTTAATTGGGCTCAATTGGTCCAATTGGACCCCCTCTGTTGAATATTTAAAAAAAAGAAGGAAAAGGAGGCAAAAATGAAAGGGTTGAGTATGGGCACGGTGCTAAAAAATTAGGGGTGCATTATTGGGCCCAAGTTGGGCCATGTTTCAAAAAAAAGATGAGTTTTTTTAGGAAAAAGGTGAGCGTACAAAAAAAGGAAAAAGAAAAAGAAAAGACGTACACAAGAAAAAATGATTTGAAACAACAGCCGAAAAAATTTGAGATGTCTTGGTTGTTTGTTTCCTCATCTTTTTATCTTCTCCCAACTTGGTCGACGCCATCTACTCCGACCAGTATGGGAGAAAAGGGTATTATGTAGAGTTCTACATGACAGATTCAGATTCAGACTCTCCAGTCCAGACTCATGCATCCATATTTCATACTATATCAATTTGATGCACAAATGTGAGCGATCATTATTTAAGAGGTCCCCATCTTTAATTTGGACTCATGGTTTTCATGTGATCCATAGGGAATCCAAATCATGGCCTCAAATTTTAGCAAAATTCGATCGAATTTCTGTCGAATATCGATATCCAGTCGAAATCGAAATTCGACTGAAATGGCTGAAATGATCGAAATATGGGGGCCCTAGTACAAAAAATGACTGCAATACCGAAATTTCGTTCGAAATTCGACCGAATTTCCGTTTCGACCGGTCACCGAAATGGTGACCGAAACCGACATTTAGGGCCTTGATCCAAAGTAGAAATCCATTCTTCGAGCCATTGGGGGATTAGTGTGTTCATGTGGATTCATCGAGACTCCAGAGTAGAGATCTCATTCTCTGAGCGAGTATGGGAGAGATCTAGTTCTCCAACAAGGAGACTTTCAGACTCCATTCTCCAACGACCGTAGACTCCGACGAGGATGCTTCCATGACTTTTTCCAATTTGGCCCTTCAAAGAGATGGAGCGGTTGCATGCTAAAGTTCTCCAGGTGGAGACCCATTCTGATTTCAGTGACTCTGATAGACGTAGTACAAAGCATGTGTTCTCTGACGAGGAGACCCAGTTCAATTCGCACTCTAGCCCTTTCTGTTCCTCCTCACCAGCACAGCATGAGAAGCAACATCCTCAGCAGACAGACACTAGAGTATGTGTTGAGTTGATATTGTCCGCAGTGTCATGTATTGTGAGTGAGCGATTTCTTTCTGTTTGTCCCGGTTGAGTATTGCATGCTCCAACTTGAGGGGGGAATGAGAGAGTATGTGTCGCATGCATAGATGGGTAATTAGATCCCTCCATGATCCAATTTACCACATCCACAGGTCTAGTCCCACATCTACTGTTAGTGGGACTTGGTCTTACTAGTGGGGCTATATAAGAAGCCCTACACCTGTAATAGTGGAGAGAGAGAGAGGAATAACATAGTATATGGTCTGTTGAGAGGCCTTCTCCCATGATTTCATCCTGCTACTCACGGAGTAGGGCTCTACGTTAAATCCAAGTATTGTTCCACTGTTTATATTTCTTTATCTCTGATACGCTTATGTACTATCATTTTCTACAATTTCCATTAAAATAGAAGAGCCTACAATCAGTCAATTACAGTACTGCTAGCAGCATACTTCTATACAAGGGTCTTCCATATATGCTCGGTCACCACAATCCATCCTTCCGGACCTAAAGCTTGCCCAAAAGTTATCTGAGCTACCGAATCCACCCAATGAGTCGCAGCATTCTGCAGATTGTGGTGGTCATCAGCTAAGAGAAAATTAAGCGGTTCACATGCTTCCCGCCAGTACCACAAATTGGTTAAGTTTTGTCCAAATTGGAGCCCTGCCTGCTCTTATACAACATTGGAATCAACCTCTTTGTCTTGTCAAACTGTGCATTTACTTTGATTTTCAAGGGGGGATTGGCCTTCTAAATCAATAAGCACTTCAAGGCAAAATCTCAATCAAAGGTCTGCATGTACCCTTAATGCCTTGTAGACCTCAGAGATAGAGAAGTCACCACTCTTCTGCTCCCAAGTTTCGATAAGCTCGCCCTCTGACATCACCTATCAAGCAAAACAATGAGCGAAAGTCAAGCACTCTCTAGGTCAAAGAGAGATACCACAAAAAAGGTAGCCACGCCCCATAACCGCCTCTTAACTGCAATCTGCAAGCATAAACAACCTCAGAATTCCCTCCTTCAACACCTCCTTCCACAACCAATCTTCCAGCCAAACTATGAAATCTCCTCCATCCCCCTACAACCACCTCGGTAATGGCCCCCACTTTAGGAACCAGGTGAATCAACCCCTTCCAAAACACTGAAGCCTTCAGCAGCAATCACCCTCTCCTCCAACAATAGGCACCTACCATAGCATACCATCAGGATTGTGCCATATATATCCCCCAACCACTAAACAAAGTCAACATATACCAGGAAAAAAGAGCTTTATTGAAAGAGTGTAAGATCCTAATGCCTATGCACACCCCCTCCCATTAGACTAAACGTGTGCCATGCCCCTCTTCGCCAACCACCTTCTAATGCAAACTTATTCGCACCCCATCGAGTCGCTTCTCAACTTTGACATGCAATTGAAAATGGATTGATAGATCAAAGGTGGGCCAAAGTGCCCTCGAGCGATGAAACGGACAAAAGGACAACTTTAATACGGCACATGTAGAGTGTATTCTTCTCAAAGAAAATACGTAGAGTTTGTTTCATAGTATGTATATTTATAAATACAAAGAAAATAATTATAGAGTCAAAATTTTATGTTACAATACATGACGCAATAGAATCCACAATAAAAAAAGTCCAAAGCAAGATCTTATTGAAACTAAAATAATGTTTAGCAACTCTAAACACCTCTTACATCACGTCAAGTAGATCTTAATTTATCTATGATAATAATATTTAACTAATCAAAACTCCTAGTATCTTGCTATTAGCAATCATAACAACATACAACTATAATTCTATTTTGTAATTTACCCTGGTGGGTGGTTAATAGGTTATCTTGCATAAAGAAGGCACATCTGGAGATGGAGATAACACTGATGTAGACAAGGGAGGCTCAGAAGAGAGGTGGTAGCAAGTTGCAACACCAGGAGAAAAAAGGGCGGGGCAAGCAAGAGGTGACGTGAAGGAGGGAGGCAATGCCACCCAAGAGAAACGAGGCAGAGCTCAAATGAAGACGAGGAGAGGGAAAGCCAGGCAGCATCATGGGACTCGGGGACTCCACACAGGTGTTAAATGAGGGAGGTGGCATTTCACATAATCAAGACTTAAGAAGACTTGGCTTAGGATAAGGTTTTGGTATTGAATCCAAATTCGAACTTTGAATCATACAACCTTAGGGGAGCGGAGAGTGTAATCAACAGCATATATGGTAGAAGTGCTGCATATGCATATATTGCCATATATATTGCATTACAAATGCAGGTGTTTTGTATTAGATGATATCACATGGTATCAAAGCCACAATAGCTGAGGTATAACCTTCCACCATAACTAGTTATTTGTTCAAATGGAAACCGCAAAAAGGCTAGGCATGAGGGATTGCATTGAAAGAACAATCTGAAATCTGAACAACGAGGTGAAATTTGTTTTTTTAAGAGGTAAAAATTGTTCTGTGACTAATAAATGAGAGGATATCTTCATTCAATGCCAACAGTTCTATCAGACAATACTTCTGTAAAGCTATTCTACATTCTGAGATAACAGCAATCATAAATCTGACTAAATATCTAAAAGACATAAATATGTCAACTGGTTTTTTTTTAAAGCCAAAAAAATATCACAAGAGGTCAGTGGCTAAAATGCAAAGCCTTCTCCCACTTTAAATAGGGTCGGCTACATGGATTCTTCTCAAATCCATGTTGAAAGATGCAACTTTTTTTACGATGGCCGGTTACCAAGAGGTCAGGTCCCAAAATATTAACCCACAAAATATTAAAAGACAACTGGATTATATGATTTCCAGAGAATATCTGAAGCTGCAGGTCTTTGAATTCCATTCCAGAAAAAAATACAATTACACGTTACAAGCACTACTTGGCTAAATATAAAAGAAGTGGTAAATTTACCTTTCAATTCAATTGGCAAACCATGACAATCCCAGCCTGGAATATAATGAATCTTGCAATTTAAAAGAAGCTGCATATTTCCAACAGTCTCCGTCAATGAGATACTAGATAAAAAACAGTTTGCCGGAGAGATGCATCTCGCAAACATAAAGGCTGACATTGTCCCAATGAGAATTCAGGAAGACGTGATAAAAAGGTTGCCAAATTAATGTGTTGCCACATGAATATAAATGATGGAGGATGGATCATTGGATGTTTCATTGGCTCCCTATCTAAGAGAGATGCCTGACTAAAGGATTAAAGCATAGAATAAGGAGCAACTATTCTACTTATCACACGTGGTTTGGGTTTACCATGGAAGAGAGGATTGATCCAAGGATTTCTCATCCTACAAGACCAGACAGAACAAGCCATTTATCCTATAAATGCAACCAAACAAGAATGATGGATGAACCTCGTTGA
The DNA here is from genome assembly GCA_037367405.1 of Ottelia alismoides. Classification (NCBI taxonomy): domain Eukaryota; kingdom Viridiplantae; phylum Streptophyta; class Magnoliopsida; order Alismatales; family Hydrocharitaceae; genus Ottelia; species Ottelia alismoides. The sequence goes on along the minus strand of JAZKJV010010727.1, from coordinate 36,717 downwards.
TAATGACGGATGAACCTCGCTGATCCATATCTTCTCTGATTCATTACTTGTTTTGCAACCAATAAACATTAAATGGAATTGATACTTACTAATAGCTTCCTAATGAATTCAAGGATGAAAATAGAATGTTGACGGAGTTCCAGGCGAATATTGTTGGACCGACAGTGTTTTGTGATTATTTGGTTTGGTCAAACAGGATGTTCTCGGTAAAAAGTCTTGCATTGCTATCGCACAGCATGTTGTTTTTTATCCTCGTATTGGAGACAGGCTGCAGGCACATATCCTAGCATATACCTACTCAATAAAGATTTTCATGTGTCTTCTGTGGCAAGGGCGCATTTTGACAAACTAATGTAGGGCAAGAATTCACAAGATTATAAGTATAGGGCTAAACAGACATATAAAAATTACAAAGACTGTGATTCATCAAAAAACATAGCACGCTCCATTATATTCTCCACATAAAATCTATCATAGCGAAAAACCGCCCCATTCCTAGCCAGCTGACAAGCCCATACCACAGCCACAACTTTGGATCTAATCGTCTCACAATTATGCCATCCCAACCCGAGAGTCCTAAAGTTAGCACAGCAATCAGTTGCCACCTCAAAGCATGCAAACTTCTCCCAAACATCCTTGGAACTCTCACACATGAAGAAACAGGTGATCCACATCTTCATCGTAACCATAGCACCGAGCATATGTGGCGTTGACTCCTTATAAGAACCAAATCTGCCTAGTTCCAGTTATCGTCATTCCGTGCTGCAGTAGCCAAAGAAAGACATTGATCCTTGTTGAACCCTTCCAATTCCAAATCTGCTTACAGTAGACAGCACAACCTCGTGGATCATAAGCCGCTGTAGCAGACAGCACTTTGTAGGTTTCCTGAACAGAAAACCTACCATCGACCTCGCATCAGTGATCTGACTAATCTCGACCCAAATAAGGGCCTTCCACCCCATCCAACAACTCCATCAATGTCATAAGGTCCACCATCCTTAATCTGAGAGATCAGAAAGAAAAGTCGGGAAAAAAGAGTAATCATTTATGTTTGTCACAAAAACCTCAAGATCAAGCGCCAGAGCAAACAAGCAAGGGAACCTCTCGCTAAAAAATCCATCCATCCAATTATCATGGCAAAAATGACATCCACCATCATTCCCCAAAAATGGCAGCAGCATCAGCCTCGCCTCCGGTAACACCGAGTAAATCCCCTTTCCTAAATGTCAATGGCAAGATATGCCTCTCTTGAAATTCAAGAAACCTAGAGAAAACTCCATATATATTTAGTACCAATGTGCATGGCAAGCCATCACTATCACACCAGATGCGGACGATCCAATTAGATAAAATATCCTTATTCATCTCTTTCGAATAGAGAATGCAAGCCCATCATCGTCTTTAAATATAGTGACCGTCCTCCAATCCACCAACGACAAACCGAATGAATTGTCACAATAGGACCAAAAAAGCCTGCCATGATAAATTCAAGCCTAAGACCAAGAGGACCTCAACCAGGCCTCGCACTGCGAAATCTCCCCCTTCTCAGATCAAAAGGCAAATGCATATTTGACTCTATTTAACCCCAATTCAAACACGTTGTCAAAAAAATCAAATACCATTGGCATCCCCCCATAGCTTTCTACACAGCCTTTGGTTAAGAGAATTGTATCATCCATATTGCAAAATCTGCAGGGATAGTTCCTCCCTTAAGTAGGCGGAGTACAAACCTCCGACCATGGCACAATCAATCTACACCGCCAGCACATCTTCCACAAGAACGAACAAGAGTGGGGTCAAAGGGCACCTCTGTCGACAGGTACAACATTCTGTTGCTGAACGAAGCCACCCCTTGGCATCCCATTGACGAGAATGGTACAAGACGGTCAATACAATACTTCAGTAGCAAGATCCAAATATTCGAAAACCCCTCCAGTTGCAGACTTGCAGCAACGCCCAAAGGAATTGACGGTCAACGCAGTCATATGTCTTTGAGATGTCCACATTCCAAAGAACTCCACAAACACTATGCCTCTTCAGTCAACAACAAACTATGAAGCAATCACCACATTGTCCATCATGTCTACCAGGCAACAAAGCACTCTAAGCAAGCGACACAACTCGGCCCAACACCCCTCACAGCCACTTCGCCAACAGCTTCGCAGTGATCAAATAAATTTTGTTAGACAATCAAAAGGGACGAAATACTCTATCATTGCCGCCACATCCTTCTTGGATAGTAAAAAAATTAAGGAACGGTTCAGGTAGTCGAAACCTAAATTTCCCCGATGAACTCGATCACCATAGCCAGCACCTTCTCCACCACCAAGTCCCAAAACTCCTTGAAGAAGAACATGGAAAACCCGTCAAGCCCAAGACACCCATCAGCATTTAGATCAAATACTACTTCTGAATCTCCTGCATATCAAATCCTTGATCAAATCAACAGCCTCCTCACTAGTAACTTGGAAAACCCCAAGTCTAAGCTATTGAGAACCTCCAAACGACATACGTTGACTCACAACAACTAGAGCTATCTGTAACCGGTCTAGCCACCACAAGCTCCCTGCGAAACACCTCGCCCCCAATAGCAACAAAATGGATGAGATTTCGACGATGACGACTACCAGAAACACCGTGAAATAATCTAGTATTCGAGTCACCCTCCTTCAGCCACCTCTACCGATATCTCTGCCTCCAATCCACTTCGTGTTTCCAGCCATCCTCCTCAATGATCTTCTGCACCATGCCCATGCTAACCAACTCTGCCTCGTCTAGGCCATGTTCATCCCCCAAAGGATCCAAATGCACCACCTCTTCTTCAGCCAAGCTTTGTCTTTACTCCCTTAGCAATCTAGTCTCTTACCTAAAATAGCATCTTGCATGACGCCTCTAGTTTCGAGGACAAACATCCAGTAACCGAGCCATCCTCAATCGGGTCCGACCAGAAATCTGTCACCATTTCCCTAAATTCTGACTCTAGTAATCAGGATCTCAGGATGAATACCTCTCATCACTAGGATCCAGATACAATGGCAGGTGATATAATCTCGATCAGGGGATTGAGATAACGGACACCATATGAAACAATTCTAATGCCTCAATAAAAAAAACAACAATCCTCGACTTGGAAGAGGAATTCCTCCATGTGTATTTGTTTTTTTTTTTGAGGCTCAAAAGAGGGGGATACACTCGTTGGTGTTCGCCCCAGTATAATATATTACGTAAAGTTAAGAAAAAAAGATACTTACAGGTTTAGGAGAGGAGGAAAGAGAGAAGAGGGGGACTAAAGTACAATGTAAACAAGCGGCTAACGAAAGCCGTGACCCAACTAATAACACCAATCTGAAATTAATCTGATGACCGCAATCGTCACATTCTCCTTGTAAAAACGCACCCCCGAGAAAATAGCCTCATTACGAGCACGCCAGATGGACCAAAGGCGCGCAATGGGGCCCAGCAAATCAGATCGAGCCCGCGTCCTGTTGAGCCAAAGGATGTCGCAGAAGTCATCAATATTGTCCGCACGAGCCCAAGCAACGTCGTCCCATACCTGAGTCACCGACAGACATTGAAAGAAGAGGTGGTCGGCCGATTCGTCCCTCACCCCGCAAAGATGGCATCTGACGCTGGAGGGAGGAAGAAATGTGGCGCAACGGTCCCGGGTCATCAAACGCCGATGACGAAAGACCCATAAGAAAAAAGAGATCCGCGCGGGCAGACGCAAACCCCATAATAAGGCGCAGTCGCGCACCAGGGTAGCGGCCAGAGCAGGAGGAGGAGATAGCAGAGCAAGGAACGCCTTACGAGAGGTGAAGGCCCCGTCCTTCCAAGCCCAATGGTCCCGCAGAGTACCTGGAGAAGCGGAAGATGAAAGGGCCTCCAGCAGCGAGGCTAAATCGATCGCACGTTGGTCCGAAAGAACGCCCGTGAATGATGGGCACCAGCACCCGTTTATCCAATAATCCGCAACAGAGGCAAGACGATTCTCCGCCAGAGCAAATAACCTCGGAAAGCGTGTCTGAAAGGAGCCTCCCCCCGACCAGTCGTCCTGCCAAAACTTGAGGACGGCACCCGACCCCAGCACAGGTGTGAATAATGAACGGTTGCTTCTATATGTATCAAACACGCAGCGCCAGAAATGAGAGGAGTGAACAGGGCAAACCCCACGTATAAAGCCACTCCAATCCTCGCCTATAATCGCCCGCAGCACATTACAGAGAAAAGAATCATCCTTGCCCCAGATCTTAGTCACCCATTTCAGAAGAAGTGCCTCGTTGATGCGAACCAAGTTACGGACACCAAGACCGCCGGAGCTCTTAGGCAGGGTCACCACCTCCCACGCAACCAGATGAACACCTCTGCCACTGCCGTCAGAGCGACCCCATAAAAATCTCCGCATGCATTTCTCCAAGCGAACGCGAACACCCATGGGCATTTTACGAACCGATAAGAAGTAGATCGGAATAGCAGAGAGTACGGATTTAAGAAGTACAAGACGACCTCCCTGGAAAAGCAAGGAAGCCCTCCATCCCGCCAAACGCGACTCCATCCGTTCCAGAATAGGCTGCCAGTCATTAGAACGGTTCCGCCCAACCGAAAGGGGGACACCAAGGTATGGGAGAGGAAGCTCCCCAAGCCGAGAGCCGAGTAAGCGGCTGCACTCCTCCGCCTCCGACGTCGACAAACCGAAGGGCACCACAATACATTTAGCCGCATTAGTCGACATCCCCGAAAGTTCACAGAAAATAGAGAGTGTATGAGCCATCCCCGCCACCGCGTTCGGGCCCCCCTCGATGAAGCAAATCGTGTCGTCCGCGAACTGTATAATAGGCACGCAAAGATCCCCCTTACGGAAACCCGACGTGAGGCCAGCGTCAACGACGCCGTGAACCATTCGAGACAAAACATCCGAGGCAAGAACGAAGAGGAGAGGCGCCAGGGGGCAGTCCTGACGCACCCCCTTGCGAGGCTGAAAAGAGCCGCCAACCGCCCGGCCGTTGATAAGCACAGAAAGAGAGACCGTGGATATACATCTGCGCATCCAAGAAATCCAAAGATTCGGGAATCCCCGTCTATGCAGAGCAGACCAGAGGAAGCGCCAATCAATAGAGTCGTATGCTTTAGCAAAGTCAATCTTCCATAGAATCCCCTTCTTTTTCTCCCTCTTCCAATCGGCCACAATTTCCGACGCAACGAGAATACAATCCGCAATATGCCTACCCTTAATAAACGTACCTTGGACAGGCGAGATGAGGCCATCTAAGATCCGAGATAACCGGTTGGCCAGGGTTCTTGCCACAATGAGGTAGATAGCATTGGAGACGGCGATAGGCCGAAAGTCGTCAAAGCGAAGCGCAGGGGTTTTCTTCGGAATAAGAACAATGTTAGCCCGATTGATACGATCAAAGCCGAGGTTGCCAGAACAAAATTCGGAGACCACCGCAAAGACGTCCCCTGAGACCACGTCCCAGAAGTCCCTGTAGAAGGCGATGGGAAAACCGTCCGGACCCGGGGATGAATCAAGATTCAGGCCCCATACAGCAGCCTTAATCTCCGCCAAGGAGATGGGGCGAGTAAGAAAAGAGGAGTCCTCGTCCGAAATACGGGGCGCCCCCGCCCCGAGCCAGCGCCACCTCCGAGAAGGGAGAGCAGAAGAGGAACGTCTGAATTGGTCAGTGATGGTGATTCCCATCTCACGATCACCCGTGAATACAACATCATTGATGGAGATAGACCGAATCGAATTAATGCGCCTACGGTTGCTAGCCGCCCGATGGAAGAAGGACGTGTTGGCGTCGCCTTCTTTGATCCATTTTTCCTTTGAGCGTTGACGCCATTCAATAGATCTCTTCTTATCCTCCTCCTGCACCCGCGCAATAGCACTAGAGCGATCACGAAGCTCGTCCGTAGTAAGCTCGCGCTCGTTCTCAGAGGAATCGAAATGCAAGATAAGATTCTCCGCCTCGACATGCACAGCATGACGCGTATGCCTAGTGGTAGATTTGAATTCAGCAAGGACCCGATGAAGAGAAGAAAGCTTCTGAGAAAGTTTAGATGCCGCCGAGCCCGAGACCGGGACGTGAGTCCAATGGTTCATGACAATATCTTTAAAGTTAGGTTCCAATAGCCAACTTTATTCGTAGCGAAAGAGTCCCCGAGGATTAAGTCCAACACCATCGTCCCAAATAATAGGCGAATGATCCGAGAATGCACGGGGACGCGAGCCAACAGAACTGAGAGGGAATGAGTCCATAGCCAATCCATTTGCTAGAAATCGGTCAATCCTGGAACGAGAAGAGTTGTTCCGCCATGTGTAGGAGATATCGTTCGGCACCAAGTTCACAAACGCCATGTCATGAATTAAGTCCAAAAAATCTTGCGAGCTAGGATCGCGACCTCCCCGCCCGCGAGGTCGATCGGAGGAGTGGATGGTAACATTGAAGTCCCCTCCCACAATCCATGGGATCCCCGAGAATGAGTTGGCGGCATCACGTAAATCATCCCATAATTCCCGACGAAGAATATGGCAAGTTGGTGCGTAAACGCAGGAGACAGCGAGGATAGCAGACGAGCGGACATTTTCCAATACGATCGAGAGCACGTGACGGCCAGCAAGCATAGATCTAAAGGAGAACGAGCGAGATTGCCACGTGACCAGTAATCCCCCAGCAGAGCCAACCGCGTTAGTCGCACGGAAATCAGTAAAAGAACCGGCACCAAAAGAACGTCACGTATAGTCATCAAGAGCCGCGAGTTTTGTTTCTTGTACAAGCAACATCACAACCCCATTCCGAGAGACGGGAGCCCAGAGACCGACGTTTAGCCATATCACCAAGGCCACGAACATTCCATGACAGCACCTTCATTAAGATAACCAAGGAAAAGGCCCCAGGAAGAAAGAACTCCGAGAGTTCACCAGTCAGCAGCTGGGGGCATCCGGCCCCTGATGAGTCACCCCCTGCGCATCGTCATCCGGAGAGCCCGCGCCGACGTCAATGCCGCAAACGCCCGCGGCCTCAGCCACAGCCTGCCGAAGAGTAGCGCAAGAAAGTATAACCGGAGACGCTCGGGAGGAAGGGATACGCCTGCTGTAAATAGATCCGTAGCGCCTGAAGGAGGAGACCGTCCCTGTACCTGTAAGAAGAGCTCCCAAGACCTGGGGAGAGAGAGCCATAGACGAGCTAGGGGGGGTACGTATCGGAGTCGAAGGGACCAGATGGGGATTAGCATCCAACCGAAGGGCCTCTATTTGAATCACAACAGAATCGGGGCGAGGCATCCGAAAGTCCTTAACCGTGGGCCGCGGCCACGATCCGCGCAGCACCGAGGATCCACCCCGAGTAAGTGAAGGATCCGCGAAAGGATCCGAAGAGCCAAACCGCAAAGCAGGGGCCGAACCGAACCGAATTGAAGCAGAAGACGAATCGTTCTCGAACCCCTCCACGCCAGGGAGATCAGAAGATTCGAGCGTCAGAAGCGGGACCTGGAGAGGCGTCTCGGAAAAGCCCACCACACATGAGAGCAAGGCGCCACTTCGGGAATAGCCACCGAACCCGCCACGTGGCAAGAAGGAGATGAAACGTCCCGTGCCATGTGAGGCGGCGAAGACGAAGCGTCAAAGTGAACCGGAGCGTCGCCGGCCGGCGAAGCAGGAAGTTGCCGGTCGCCACTCAAGGACTGAGCATCAGAATCCGAGGAAGGAGGAGGGATAACAGTAAGACAAGGCTTAAACCTACAGGTACCAACCTTGAGAGACCCAAAGACGGAGCGCCCACTCGTCTCGCGGAGGAAGGCCGGGCTGCATTCGAACAAGATCTTCAAGGACTGGCAGTCGGCCAACAGGGAGAGGCCGTCGTCGAAGATGGAGAGAATAGATCCCCACCGGTGGAAAACCTTGTTGAGAACAGGGATAGATCTTGAAAGGAACGGAACACCAGTAATGGAGGCCATGCAAACCTCGGTCGAGGACGAAGCTCCATCCGCCACCCGTGGTGGACGCCAGTAAACCACACGTTAGAACCATGAGACAGCATGAAGTCCCGAAGCTGAGGAGAGAGACCGCGCAGGCAACAGTGGGAGGCGTCCAGAACGCAGAAGTCCCCAAGAAACGAGGGACCCAGAGCACCAAGAACATGTTGCTTCACCGCCTCCCAACCGACGACGGGGTGACGAGCGACCCCAATAAGCACCAAGCGAGACGAACCACGGTCCTCAGACGAAGACGCCAAGGGAAGGGCCTTAGCACGAGAGAAGGCCGACGTCGAAGCATCACCAAGAGTGCCAGAAGTTGCACCCAACGGCGCGTCGCTCCCCGCCGCCACCCCAATAGGAAGAGAATGCGTCGTGTTAGCCTGGGAGACCGAAGGATTCTGAAGAGGACGAGGAGCCACCACCTGCACGTAAGAACGCCCATGGATCTCCCGTCTGGAGAAGCGGCTCGGAAGATGATCATGCACCGCACGTACCGAGAAGGAAGGAATCCCAGACCTGAGCGAGCCGCGCTGACGAACCCAACCGCAAGAGGCACGACTATGCCCCGTATCCCCGCATGCAAAGCAACGAGGAGGCTGAGGGCATGCAGAAGCAAGATGACCCCGCTCCCCACACCTGAAACAACGTTTACCTCCCTTCTTATGAGAGACCGACTTCCAAACGCCTGCCGCATCGAGCTCCATGGTCGCAGAACCCCCATGGAGAAAGACGACGGCCTTGCCCTTCGAAGCACCATCCGAGACCACCGCACCGTTCCCCGCAACCTTCGCGCTTTCGACGAGAACCTCCGAACCCTCGAGCACCACCTTCGAGCCTTCAAACGTAACCTTCGAGAGAGCATCTAGGACCCCCCCGAAGAGCAACGCATCCCGGAGAATCTCGTCAGAAACTCCCACTTCGACAGCCCGCGAACCTTCATCGAGCGCCCGCGACCCAGCACCGCCCTCGTAGCTTCCGCTTCCTCTCGCACCGCCCTCGTAGCTCCCGCAGTCTCTCACGTCCATGTTTCCTCCCTCTTTCGATTTCAAACCATGCCCCATGTGTATTTGTTATTGGACGCATCCAAGACTTCTAGAGCTAGATCCTCCACTACCTCACTAAACATCTCATAGCCCAAATCCTATGCACCTTTCCCTCCAGGCATATCCTCATAGTACAATGTCACATTGAAATCCACCCCCGCCATCCATGCTAGCCCGAGAAACCCAGTACACAACTCCATAATCTCCACCCAAATATCAACATTTGAAGACATCGCAGAAACACCATACATGGATGACACCGTCATGGTGTTATGTCTCCTATTGTCCAGAACCTCAAATACATAATAGTCCAGTGCCACCTCCTTCACCAAAGTGAAAAGCTGCCCATTCCATGTGACAACAATCCCACCAAAGCTGACGGCCACCAACACAACCCAAAATTCGGAGAGTCGGGGTCCGAGACTGAACTCCATTCAGGGCACCCCAGCACTCGATCTTCATCTCCTGCAAGCCTGGAATGTCCACCTGCGAAGATGTGAGCAAGGCTCCAATCGTCATCCTCTTCTCCGGTTGGTCCAGCCCCTTACATTCCACGAAACAAGTTTCATTGGGAAACCACGGAGGTAACCCCCCATTTATATCCCCATGTAACTCGCTACTGTCGTCATAAACTGTGAAGCCACTGCCTGACTCCCTTTTGGTCTATCACAATCACATCGCCAATCATAGCAGGCACCCTAACTCCAACCTCGGTCTGACGCAAAGGCAAGGGTTACAGCCAGTGTTGCAGAAATCGGTATTCGGTACTCAGTCGGTAGGGTCGTTGAAGAGAGAACATACGATATTCATGCAACTATTCAAATTACTTGGTTACGAAATTTTTTAAATTATTTTGAATAAATAAATTATTAATAAAAATACTCTCATATATATCACATATATAGTCATTCCTTGACTAACAAAATATATATAGCCATACCATCCACGATTATACTAAGCTTCTTTGTTAAAGTTGGAAATACTATCATGTTCATGATTGGAATGTGGTGTAGTGGGAATGAAATCAAGGGGTTTGGATGCTAGATAGTGTTATGCTTGATTTCCCAACCTGGTCACATGTGCTCTTACAAAATAACATGAAATCCAAGAATTATACTCCAGATAGGGTTTAGGAATCTGTTGCCGCGATGATGGGGATTCATCAGGGCTTTACAGTTCGCCACGGTGGGGTTCCGTTAGTGATATAGTTTGGATTCTAACGTGAACCTGACCTGAATGGATATTCTCAGTCAGCCGAATAGCCAAAAGTCAGGTCGCCTATGTGATTATTGCGACTAATGATCGAATAGGCTTATTCTAACCCCCCCCAACCTGCATAACCGATCCGACTATTCGGTGTAATCGATTGACTATCGTAATAGTGGTTCCTATTCACCACTCAGAAGAACCACCTAAGTAGATCCTACCACGGGAGGGGCCACACCCTAGCCCCCTTCTTCTCTTGGCATATTTCCCACCTAAGAGTGTCGAACCTCCTCTGCGTCCACGAGAAACCAAGAAATCCTTCTAAAACACCACCACTCCTTCAGTCGTTGAGTCACCACTCGTCAACATGCCAATGAAACAATCTTCGTGAAAATAATCAGCCCATGACCTCCGTGGAAAATCCTACCACCACCGGCCATATGAACTCGACCAGCCACCACTTCCTTCGCACAGTAGACCATCGGCAAAGAATGATCAAATCGGATAACATAACCAGGTTCAAGTTCAACAGCCCGATCAGACATCCGATCAAGTGATCCGAAGCAGCAGCATAAATAGTCAAAGCACCACTCGATCGCAAAGCCCCAATAACTGGGGAACGGGCCTAATCTGCGGTTTCAGAGCGAGAGTCTGACCAACCCGAAGAAGAAACAACGAGCAAAGAACCGTTAAGTACCATGTCTATGAAGCTTTATGGGAAAAGGGATTTTCAATCCCAAAATCGGCAACACATGTATCCACAGGTGTCTCTCAAGGATTCCTTGTAATGGCCTCCGCAGATCGCATCGACTGATTAGCACCTAACGTCACCACCAATTGCTCCGGGATCACCTCTCCGACCTCAACAATGATCACGACCTTAACCACAGTGGCAATGTGTTGCGACTGACATTCATCTCCCAGGATTGAGGGGAAATCGAATTAGGCCCCTCAAACAGCAACAGTAACCATGGCTCCTCACCAAATAGGCCACAACTGAGAATCTCCAACAGAGTACCCACCAATGAAAGCGATCTTTGCAGCATCTTAAGGTCACGGCAACGAACAAACCCCAAATATCTAACACATTCATCGCTCCATCTAACTCGACAAGCCATCTAAACACCTCGGATGATGCCAAGAGACCGATACTCAGCTCGTCCAACAGAACTCCACCCACTACCTTGCCAACCCCCTTTCTAGAAAGGCCGCAAAGATATAAGAATGTGCCACTCAACTAAACAGCATTGACGCGAACACCTTTTGACTCACCCAACTTGCTTATGGAATCACGGATCCTCCTTAACTCCTCCACTGGACCCCCACCAATGACCACACTATTAATCGCTTACTCCCTACCATCAAACTCAAAAGCCCCCTCAATTTGTCCGAGAATTCAACAGTTAATAATGCCCTCTATGAAACTCCCTTCTTTTTCTAGATCTCAGAGGCCATGCAATCACGTCGATGATGGTCGGGAAGGCCACACCGAAAGCATAGAGATGCAGCAGTCAAGCAAGTCTTAGATATATGGTCCCACACAAAGCAACAGCAACATTGGGCATGCGGCACCAACTTTGCAGCACGGGAATATCGGTGTTGCGGAGAGCGCCATTCACCCTCTTTCAGTGACAAATCTGGAGACTCCTCTACCGTTGCAGCCATGTCAAACTCCTTGTCCTCAACATCCTCCATGACTCCACGCATTGTTAACGGTCATCTCCTTCTCGTAAAACATCCTCTATATGTTTTACCGCTGCTTCTCATTGCCCTTCACCAACTGTCCCGTGTGTCGCTCTGGAGATTCCAAGTACACATACTCGTTCATCCTTCCCTCTTTAGAGTAAGATTATTTCAAGGTGTGTGAGGAATCTTGCCCCAAGTGTGCCCAGAGCATTGAAGATATGGAGCGCCTTTTCCTTTTGTAAGGGCCGCATTATGTCTGTGTTAAGTCGTATGTTACGGATCTTCATGCCTCAGACTTCTCTGGCTCTTGGCAATCTCTATGTCAAATTAGAGGGATTTTGATAGAGATCGAGTATAGAGTATCGCCGTTGTGTATGTGTTGTGGTTGGCAAGAAACGATGTGATTTAAAAAAAAGAGAGGTTCTATAATGAAAATGTTTGAGAGCATGATAGGATTTTTATTGAGTCATGCCAGTTGTAGTGTTGTTTATATAGAAAAAGGGTGGGTAGACATCAACTAGATGTCTATTTTTTTCCAAAAGAAACTATGGGGCACCCCAAGTTCAAGCCATGCTTCTAGTCTTGGAAAATGCCTTGTGTAGACCGCCATCAAGGTCGAGATCCAGAAATAATTAAAAATTCCATGTAATAGGTCCAGATTAGATAACTAAAATTCCAAGAATTATCGTGATCAGAAAATAAGTTTTAATAATAAAATAAATGATGTCAGAAAAGTTATGAGCAATTGATATGTTATGTTTGTGTGTGCACAAATTTATGTGGGAGGTACAAACACGCCTTGAATCCCTGATTGTACATTTCCTTGGTCTAGTATAGGTCAAGATTCATGTGGCACTTCTCTTGTAGATTGGAGCTCGACAAATCAACCGTTAGTGGTATTGAAGATCAAGGATATGAAAAAGGCACTGCTCATAAAAATGAGCAGTAAGAATTTGTGGGGAATGTGGTTATCTACCATGCCTCTTGTTGAAAAGCATATGTAGTACTTCAACAAACTTGGAGGTGTCGACCATATCTTTTAACTCTCCTCTCAATAGAATCTTTAAAGTATCATGTCTCGATATAATAACAATTCCTCGACTAATAAACTCATATGGTGGATCTTGACCCCGTTTAGTCGTAATTACTTGTTCAACATATCAAATGTCTGAGCTCCAATCTGATCATGCAATGACTACCACGAGATAGCCATATGACAAGCAAGTACCCCAATTGGGAAGAAATCACAGTTGCTCAAAATCATTCATCAGCATCTACATGCTTATGATGGTGAGGATTCATAACTTTCATACCCCATAAAATGCTTCCAGGACTGGGTGAAATTTTCTGGGCTAGCTTGAGTAGTAAAAACATTGGATCCGTTTGGTGGAGTGGGAGTCAATCTATCATACAATCCATGGACGAGGGGGTTTGGAGTTCCAAGAATTGATGTGATGAACAAAGCTCTCCTGACGAAGTGGGTGGTCAGACTACGGGGGGAGGGAGAGAATGACTTTTTTTTTAATAACAAACGGGTGAACCCCCCTTAAGGGGGTCACCGCTTTAGAGTTTCATTTATATATTGAAAGACAAATTACAGTACATTATCGCGAACTCCAGAAGCAGTGAAGCGCAATATAGTGAGAAGCAACATTTTCGGGATAAAACCTCTGATTGTTGAAAAACAAGTCATTCCTTGCCAACCATATTGCCCAAAGTGCCGCAAAACCCTTTGAGCGGTCATCTAGCGAATTGCCCCCGATCGTACGCACAGATCTCCATAACTCCGTGACTCCCTCACTCCGGATCCAGTGGATGCCCAGTGTCCTCCAAACCCCTTCCGATTCCGGGCATCTAAAAAAGATATGTTCCGAGTCCTCCCGACCAGGACATCTATCGTACTCGGTGTCCTCGATGCCCATCAACCTTCCCCTCCGAGCCTTATCCCAAAGCCGCCCCTTTCTTAAGCACCACAGAAAGATTTTAACTATGTTCGGTACCTTTGAAGCCCAAATAATTTTGACGTCCGCGTAGAAGTCGCCATCCCATTCCTCCATCTCTCTCTTCAGTTCTTCGTATGTTTTTCTGACTGTGAATCGGGAATCCGCCCAGACAAAGTGATCAACATCTGACCCCAACTCTCTTGGTTCATGTAATTCATCTTGCAATCTTAGAAACTCCTCAGCGCGATGGTCTGACAACGCCGATCGGAACTGTGGTGCCCACGTACCATCCACCACCGACTGGCATAATTTACAGTCCTTATCCGCAGCCATAGCGAAAAGGCGTGGATACCTCCCCTCCAACGAGCCATCTCCCGTCCAATTGTCCCTCCAAAATCTGAATCGGGGGCCATCCCCCATCACCGGCCTAAACATGTGCGACAAAAGAGGTATTACCTCACGGATCCCAGCCCGGAGTGGAGATTCGAACCGACATCTCCTAGCCAGCAGCTCACCTTCCGCCCCGTATATTGCCCTCACCAATCTTTCCGCCAGCGAATTTGATGGTCCACAAATACGGGTAACCCATTTTGCAATTAGTGGCGTGTTCATGGAATCAACATCTCGCACTCCCAAGCCTCCTTCTTTGCACCTCCTAGTAATGTCGTCCCACCTTACCAGGTGCAAACCGGCCCCCTGCTACTTCCCATAAGACCAGAAAAACCTCTTCATCAAAACCTCTATACGCTTTCTAACTCCCACTGGCATTAGCCGAGTGGAATAGAAGAAGATTGGCATAGCTGAAAGCACGTGTTTTAACAGGACCAACTTCCCCCCCTTGGAGAGGGTAACAGCCTTCCACCCGGCTAATCTCTAGTCCATCTTCTGTATCAGCACTAACCACTCCGCCTTCCTAAGTTTCCCCGAAACCAACGGCAGACCCAGATAGGTTATAGGGAGGTCCCCCAAGGGGAACTCAGTCAACTCGGTAAGATTATGCCGCTCCACCTCGAACAGCCCAAAAGTGATCACTGAGGACTTACGCCTTTTGATTTTAAGGCCAGATAGTGATCCAAAAATCTCAACCAGGTGCACCGCGTTTGCATTTTGGGCCTCAGTTCCTCCCAAGAGCAAGATCGTGTCATCAGCATACTGTAACAAGGATACCGAGATGTCCCCCCTCATGTAGCCTTCGCTCCATCTCAAATCGATCGACTGCTTAAATAGAACACCCAGCGCATCCGCCACCAAAACAAACAACATTGGTGTTAACGAGCAACCCTGCCTCACTCCTCTTTGTGGCTGGAAAAAAAAACCCCTTCGGGCCTGCCATTCACCAAAACAAAGTAGGAAGAGGTGGTTACGCATCGCTTCATCCAGCCAATCCAGGTCTCTGGGAACCCTCTCCTTCTCAAGGACAACCACAGGAATTTCCAGTCCACGCAGTCGTAGGCCTTAGCAAAGTCAATCTTCCACATCACCCCTCTCGTCTTCGTCCGCTTCCAATACAGGCAAATCTCCGATGCCATGACCAAACCATCCGCCATCTGTCTCCCCGGGATGAAAGCCGACTGCCCCTGCAGTATCACCGATCCCATCACCACCATCAGCCTGTTTGTGAGAACCTTCACCACTATGAGATATACAATGTTGGAAAGCGCGATGGGCACATAGTCGTCGATCCTCCCCGGCGTGTCCCTCTTCGAGAGAAGGAAAATCAACGACCTGTTGATCTTCTCGAAGCCGTTGTTCCCCTCTCTGAACTCGTTCATCATCTCTAAAAGTTCACCTTTTACCAGCTCCCAAAATTCACGATAAAAGCCGACCGGAAGACCATCCGGGCCGTGGGCCCCATCTGAGTTCAAGTCCCAGACCGCTCTTCTTAACTCCTCCTCCGAAAAAAGGGTTAACAAACCATCCGCCTGCTCTGACGACAGGGACAACACATCCTTCCCCATCCAACCCCAACCAGCACCTCTCCTTCTCCTCGAAGCTTGTACAAAATGGCCCCTTAACACGCCCCCAAGCGCGGCCTTTCCCGACACCCGCACCCCATTAATGTCCAAATCATGAATGAAGTTTCTTCTCCATCGTCCAGAGGCCACGCGGTGAAAAAAAATCGTGTTAGCGTCCCCTTCTCTGAGCCACTTCTGTATGGATCTTTGCCGTCATTCAATGGCATCTAGGGAATGACTTTGTTCACGCATTAGTGAAGGCATCTATGGCATCTCATCACAACTTTACTTTTCACGTCAGTTGAATCCCTCACCTACTTTCTTTCGAAAAGGTATCCAATATGTTCTTCCAGAGATGTCTAAAAAGATACAGCCTATGTAGGGGATTGAAACTCTTTCAAATTTGGATTCTTGATTGAGTTTTGATGGTACACTTGGCAAACACTTCTCGAGTTTATTTTATTTGGCATATGATCGAGGCATGAGCATCATATAGGCTTCGGCAAATGAGGCACGAAGACACACTTTTCATTCCAACTGTTCTAGGGACTTTCTAAAGATAGATGGCTACTTGGTTCCGTCGAGGGGTCCTACAGTGGCAAGGACTGGTGCTAAAATGATGGAGATTTCTCGATCAAAAGGGCTTGCAGTGCATTATATGCTCCCTCAGGATTTGATCCTGAAGGCTAGCAGCGAGATTTCAAGTTAATCCGGTACTCTAAAGTTCCTTTGAGAGTGTAGGTGTTCCTTTGACTGTTAAAATGTGTTGTCTTGAGATAAAGACCCTCAGGACTAGATTCTCTCATGATACATATGTGACAAGTTCACTACGAGAGTATGGAGGAAATCTTATATTGGGTGGCTCAATTTCTCGTCTTTTGGAAGGTTTTTGGTCCTCCCTCAAGGTTGCTCTCTTCAAGTCATCTGGGGAAGATATGAAACCTCTTTCTTATATATGGGTCATTGGGTTGGAGCATAAGGGAGTTGTTTTATGCAATGAGAGATTTTATGTGGAAAATGATGTTCACCATGCTAAGTCTCTTCTTGAGTCTTGATTGTTGTAAGGACGGTTCCATTTGTTAATATATACTTGCGATGGGTATCATCCTAGGTGCACGCTCTTAAAAATAAAGACTGAACAGAATGAAACAATATTACTTAAGAAATTATCAGAGTAACAACTAGCAAAGTTTTTCTAAGAAAGGAAACCAAAACCCTGAAACAACATAACTATGACTTGAATTTCAATTCTGATAACAGGTGAAAGCAAGCTAGTATCCAAATCCAGTCCTGTGCAAGACGGGCATATAAAAAACATATGAGAATTTCATCTTAACAATTAAAAATAAGTTAGGAATCTAATCCCGACATGTGTAAGATTGAAGTATATAAATGTATATAAAGGTCTGTCCTGGTATCCATGTTACAACTAAAGTCATGGATAGATCAACAAGAAACAAGAGGAAATAGTCTGAATTTTGGCAAAAAAAAAGGGTCCTATTTACATTGTGCTCATTTAAAAACTACTGGGATCAATCATCAATGAAGTGAATAACAGACAAGAACCAATGGCCCGTACATTCTTCGGTAGAGAAGTTTGAACTACAAAAGAAATGATTACTACACTTGATGTGAAGTTGTCGCCGAGTAACAAGGAAAGACACTGACCTTGAAGCGGTTAATTATGTCCTTTAAGATTTTATTTAAAGCATGCCCAATGTGTAAACTTCCATTAGCATAGGGAGGCCCATCATGAACAATAAAACTTCCCTGCATAGAGGACAGACATTGAAATTAAAATAATAGAATTGGCAATATAAATGCAAGAGGCTAACGCACCCCGTTGTTTTTATCGTTCACCCTCTTTAAAACATTGTTGTCATCCCACAACTTTTGGATCTCAGGCTCTCTCACAGTAGAATTTGCTCTCATTCCAAATGCTGTCTTCGGAAGATCTATTGTCTGCTTGTATCTCCCTTCTTCCTGTTTTGATTCTACAAGAAAATTTTTTTCCAAGTTGAGTGAAAACAACAGTGGTCCCTCAAAATCTGTAAATAAAATTGTGTATGTATTTCATAGAAGATGTGTCAAGAGTTTGAATTTGGAGAAATTGGCCATATTACTGATACATGTAACGGAATTAAATGGCCTTTAGTGCTACACTGCTACTACATCATCTGTATTCGTATAGATTTTTAAACAGAGGGAGAACGAAGGAAACTTACAACATGCAGGCATCAGTGAACACTTACAGAGGGTAAACACACTATTTTCATTAAAAGAAACCAACATAAGTGAAAGAAGGAAGCAAAGTCAACAAGGAGAGGAGAACAATAGGATAGTAGATGTTAATCAATATCTTGATTGGATATTACAGATTTACTCAGAAGGTGTACTCGTTATGGAACTAAATCCCCCTTTTAACTCCCAAGGTTAAAGATTAATAGAACCCAAGAAGCCACTTGTCCCTGAACTTTTCTTTTTCCAGGAAGCCATTTCATTGGGATCTTTTCGTCCGTGTTTGCTAAGAGCGCTCAAATTGGAGAAATCAATCTACAGCCATTATTTATTTCAAAGCACATTTGGCAGAAACTTCACAAGTGAACAGAGAGCTACTTTTTGAGATAATCAACCAAAAAGGAAACTCTACAAAATTACAGAAAATAGATTGCAGGATTACCTTAAATAGAGGTCACCTTTCATGTGTAATTCAAAACTATCCAACAAGCAAATTGCAAAAATGGAAAATCCCAATAACGACTTGGTTACCCTTTAAAAAAATATATTCTTTGATCAAAATAGGAACCCTGGATCCCACTACATTGTGCTTATAAAAGAGGGATAGAGGGTGGTAAATCAGGTTTATCCCCCAAATATCCAGGAGATTAACCCCCCCCCCCAATCTACATTTGGATTGACGTGGCATAAAGTTGAACAGGATGAATATAGGTGGGTGGAATTAGATTGGTGAAAAGACAGCATAAGTAGGTGGAATAATTTTTCGAACCTGACTTTAGTATCAAGACATGCCGGCACAAACCAACCCAGCAAGTGCCTCTGTAACTCTGTTCCACTGACCAAACGCAACTAACCCATGAAATATCCCCTAAAATAACCCTTGGTGTTGGTTATCGTTCGTTAAGATAAGTTGCAGGACAACCGGTGATGCGACATTTGATATTTTACTAAGTATGGAATAGCAAATCACGTAACCCACAAATCAAGAGATAATCCCACTACTAAATCAAGAGATGGCCCCACTACCATCATGCAATCCAAACAATGTGTTTAACCTCCAAACAATGTACTTAACCTCTCAAACTTACACCATTGTTGCTCACACCTCCACTCACATCAATCATGCCAGATACATTACTCATAAGTTTCCTTTCTTTATCACTCTCCAACCAAAGGAAAGTACATTTACTAAGTCTAAAGACATGAAAGTTCTTCTATTAAATTGAAGGACGCGAACTATAATCGAACTTATTTAACTCCGTTCATCTAAGGTGTACTTAAATCCAATTATTGGGGCGAAAAGGAAGGACCTTTTTAACGACCCAATTACCTCCAGAGGACGTCTTCTTGGCGGCCATGGCCGGTCCCCTCCCCCTCCTCTTGGAGCCCAGCCCCTCGAAGCCGCCACTTGCGCGGCAGCAGTAGCTCAAAGAGTACGGCAGAATCGGCCGGAAAGATCCGATCTTTCTGGTCGGACCCCTACCTCTGTGCATTAAACCCTACAAAAGACGTCAAATTGGCTCGTAAAGACCGCGATGAAGGTGAGAATCGAGCGCGGAGAGCAGAGGAGAGGGGAGGTCTACGAGGCGGGAAGAGGCTCGGAGGGCCATCTGGGCTTCGCCGAAGGTGAGGAGAGCGGAGCCGCCAGCAGCCATCGGAATGTTGAAAGGGAGGGAGGCGGGAAGAGGCTGTGAGGTGTTTAGTTGTGAGCCTCAGCCCACCGGGGGTTTGGATTGGAGTCGAGGATGAGGGGCGGAGGGAGATGCGATGGATTTTAATTTTTCGTTGGCTTATGGATTTAAGTGATTTGTTATAAGCTTTCATATGGATATCGATTTTCTAAGATATTGATCAATATCTCGCTGATATATCCTCAAAAAATGGATATTTGATTGTTTTTTTTCTCGTCGCACTTTGGTGCTTATATCGGACTGATGGGATTGTTGATGTCGTTGAGTCTTGAGGCTCTTGGGAGAAGATATGGCATCTGATTTTCGTCATTTTATGGTCATTTTTAGTAAGTTTTTAGGATTTTTGTTTTATCTTATCTCCATACTGCTTATTCGTGAGTTTTTTCAAGAAGATTTCACCTATTTTTTTGTGATATTATACAGATTTTTTTGGAGTTTTGAATCTTTTAATGGGTTTCTCTATATTATTGATTCTACTTTAGATTTGAGTCTATTTCTCTTGCAAATTGCAAAATACAAATTTGGATATCATGCTAAATCTATTAGCTCAAGACTTTAGGTATTTATGAATTTTAAAAACTACAATTTTAGACTAGCAAAAATCAACCTATAAAGTTAGTAGCAACTAACTGATTATTCGAATCGTGTATTTTCACATGTGGTTAATCAATAATTTACTTGTATTTTTTGAAATATTAGGAGCATTACTTTAGGGGTTTTAACTGATTTTCAATATTATTAATTCTACTCTAGATTTTAGTTGATTTGTCTTTACAAATTGCAAAACACGATCTTGGATGACATGTTAAACATTATCAATTCAAGACTTTGGTATTTTATATATATTCAAAATTATATATTTAATCAAATCAAAAGTGAACTTAAGAAATTAGTAGCAATTAAGAAATTATTTGAATTGTGTGTTTAATATGTAGTGTTCTCTAATTTTCTTGCATGTTTCATCCGAGAATCAACATCATGGGTTCACAACCTGCTTTGGAATATGAGGTTTTTGAGGATAAGAAAAAGTTTGGTGAGATTGGATGGAGGTATACCATTGCACCAGATGGCAAGGAATCCATAATGGCTATGAATGATCCAGTCAAATACTAGTAATAATACTAGCAAAAGACATTCTCTCGTGCTTCCAAATATGTCGAGATCAGCATAGCATTGTATAATCAAAAAATGGAATCGATTATATAAAAGATGGAATCAGTAAAGTAAATAAAAACTACTATTGTTTATCTTTGTAATATTATCAATGTTGTACCTAATCGAAAGTAATGATTTTTTGTAAGTATGAATTAGTGGATGTTATTCTACTATTTCAATATAAATATTCATTAAAAAATTATCATACTCATGTAGTTCAACTAGATATGAAATTCATAGACTTAACTCATTTTCATGATAAAAAAGTGTTGTGCTCAAATAATCTTTTTCCTTTAAAGTGATAAGTTTCATAGAAAAAGATCGGGAGGAGGGAGGGTCACTAAATGAAGTGTCATCTTGTTGCAACAATAAGAATATTGTCAAGTGTACATGTCGTCTAAAGGATGTTAGAAAGTATCATCTCGTGCAGGACAACATGGAGGGAAAGAAGGAGAAGGATCAAAACTGGGCGAGAAGGGATGAAGAATTCAATGAGATTACATGTAAGAAGTTCAAATCTATCTGATTTTGTCTATATTGTTGATATTCAGACCTTGGTCGAGAGGAGGGAAACACATGTATCAATGAAGAGTGAGTTTGAGAGATGAGAACTATGTGGTTCTTGAGGAGGATTTTATGGTGTCAGTGGAAGTGGAAATAGTTTTTGGCAGTGCATCGATACCACCACCCCATGAAAAAACACGAAATAAAGGAAGTTGAGCCCTTCTTGAAGAGGAGTGGCTCCATGAAGTGTACCTCGACAAGGACCCAAGCAAAAGACAACTAAAAGCATGAATAAGTAAGTATCTTGCAAGGGAGAAAGAAAAGATGAAGGAATGCATCATGGAGCTAAAGAGAAGTGGCATGCGTACAGGGTGGCCCTGATGTGCGGTGGTTGGATGAGTTATACGAGGAAGCATATCATCAACTTTCTTGTGTGCTGTGATAGGAAAATGATTTTCTTGAAATTCATAGATGCATCTACGCATGTGAAAGACCACAAGTACCTATTGTGCTTGATGGAGACAGACATCAAAGAAGTTGGGGAAATTAGCATCGTGTTAATGGTCACAGACAATTGCGAGTCTTTTAAAAAAGCATGTGAAGTGATCATGGCTTCTAGCAACTACGGTGTTTTTTATGGCATGTATTACATGTTGTTTTGACTTGATCTCGAAGGACTTCAATGAAAGTAAAAAATGGGAAAGGTGGTGGATCAAGCATGGAAATCACCACATTTACACCCATTTGAAAGTTTTGGTATTGATTAGGAAGATGTGCAATGGAGAACTCGTCGAGCATGTGATCACAAGGTTTGCAGTCAATTTTTATAGTGCTGAAAATCTTAAAACAATACAAACCTAATTTGAAAAACATGTATTATCGAAGTGAATGGCTCGGTTCCGTAGGAGGGAGGAAAGTGGAATCATTGATAAATGACCTCCACTTATAGGATGACATGGCATGAGTAACAAAAATCATGGAACTGACTGTGTTGAATCGGGGAATGCAGACAATGGTAAGAAACAAACTATGGGAGTGATATCTAAAGTAATGTATTGCATAAGGGAAAAGTTGAAAGAAAATGCTAACAAAGGATTAAGGTGTGGTCGGACATCATTGATGAACAATGACCCATAATATTTTACCATCATATTCGCATGGTTGCTTGTATATCCATTGTTCATTTATAGTGTTGATTACTAAAGGATGAGTATATAATATATTACGAATGGATTCTAAAATACGTGTGATTGTGTTTAGCTTATTATTTTAATCCAAAGTATCAATAAAAACACAATCTTGGTATTAATAGGAATCTTCTATCAAATTTTCAAATTATGGCGGAAAAGCTTTGTGAGGGATACGAAAACATGTAGAAAATGTGCATGAAGAAGGTAGGAAGATAGAATTTTAAGTATGGAAATAATTCACAAGTTAATACATGATTTTTTTATATGACATAATATTACTTAATTTAATGCAGGTCAAGTTATTTATGGTTCATTGAGAACATTCAGTAGAATTACCATGACCAGTGGACGAGGTAATGCTCTTCTCGTTAAGATTCTAAGATTCCATAGATACGTTACTCCCGCTTCTTAAGTAGCAATATCATTATTTTTTAACATAATTTATCTCTATCGGGTTTTCTTATAACTGAATAATGGTTATTGTACGATTTAGAAGCTCTCAACTCGTGGAAAGTAGCGGTAAAAGTGTTGTGCACAACTCCATTTTTGTTGGAGGATGTGAGAGGAACTAGAGCACATTCAAGCTCACCCCTTCCAAAAGAAGGAATAGATTAAGCGAAGAGAAGCTCCACGATCTTTCCTATGTATTATTATAGCATGAGGTTGAAGACGAAAATGAAATATGCAAGAGAGGGGCATGGCAAAGAAGACTACACATACCTCCATCGACATTTCATATATTTTCAAAATGCATGATGATAGTGTGAAGGAATGCGTCATTTGGAAGTGGATGGATTCCAATGGTGCTTTAGTACTTGATGAGACGGAATGAAGGCCAAATCAAAATATATGTCAATAAAATGGAGGTAAATGTTGACAATTACATTGTAAGATCAGTCAAATGACAGACGATCTTGGAGGGTAGAAAATAGAGGATGTTGTTGATGTCATGCTTTCCACCAAGTCTAAAGAAATATCAAACTCAATATCAAAGGGTGATGTTGGAGATAATGAGATGATGATGAAGTTGTTGTTGGTGGTGGTGGCGATGGACATACATATTCAGGGATCTTCAGGGGGTGGTGGTCGACCGCATGATACGAGATTTGAGGAAGGGTTCCATGCATACCGTGAATTTATAAAACAACGAACAAATGCACATGAACAACATATCTCAAGTTTGAATCCAGATCCTGTGAAGCCAATGGATTATGTGGGGTACAACTATAGTTACACAAATGGTATCTACATTGGTTTTTTTATCTTTTGTAGGTTCATACAGTATATAAGTAGGCAGTATACATCATTATGGTGGAGCAACATCAAGCCTGATAGGTGGATATGGATCACACAACGAGAGACTACTTGGCATGTTCCCTAAATATTTCATGCTCCTCCTCCTCCTCGGACTCCTCCATACTCCTCCATATCATGGGTCTAGCTACAACTATGATTACATCAGTCAAAACTATCAAGGTAGCCAACAAAACTACCTCGACCAGAGCGAGACTGAAAATTTTGGTGGTGATAGTTATGGTATATTTCCTCACTATTAATTGGCAATGCCTCCTCCTTAGAGATCTTCTCCAACCCCATCACCATCATCATCATCACGAGGTTCTCAAGCTCTTTCGTGTATCGTGTCATTGATGAAAATGGGATTCAGTCAACTAAAAGTCATAAATTGATCTTCATTCCTCGTAAAAGTACATGCATTTACATTTAATTTCATCTTTTATCTTTTGCATATGCTTTGCTTATATTGCATAATTAACCCAAAAAGTACAGACAAAATAAAAAAATGAAAACCAAGAAAACAAGGAAGGATGTACTTGTATAAGATGATTTAAAAATAAAAACCAAATGAGATAGAAGTCTATTTATTTTGTCTAACCCCGGAGACTCAGACTCGGGCAGCATGATCGAGTGGACAAAAAAATAAGAAAATCAAAGATAGACCCAAAAAAATAAGCTTCGCATGTATATATATATATGTACATATATGTATATAATACATTTGTTCCTGTTAACTCTGATTAACGTGAAAATACTTCCATTATGTACATATAACCAACTTTAATAAAAATACAAAAGTTGCTACCATAAATATGGGAGGAATATATCTAAACCCCATGTCATGGTCTATAAAATGAAAACGCTACATATGTTATTCACACAGATTCCTACAGATCTTTACGCACTTCGAAACTATTGTGCATTTGATTCTCTACGAAACAAGACCAATTAAAAAAGTATGTGAAACTTGAATTTTTGGAGTTCTATTGTTGTATGTATTACAATTATATATTCGGTACCTCGTTATTTCATGCACATAGCGTCCCCTTTTTCACTTCACTTCTTTTTTATTTTTTATTTTAGTATCTAATATAACTTACTACAAAGAAGATAGAATCCAAAAATATGAAAATGCATATAAATCGACGAAAAATAACCGATTTTGTTGATGTAACATACCACATTTTCTTATTTTATTTTTTTGTCTTTATCACTTACTAAAGATAAAAAATATTAGAGTAATATTTAAATATCATATTAGAAAGGGTAAAATGAGGTCGCCCCTTGAGGGAACTAACTTGACTCCCCCACCCTTATTTTCTCATTTTATTTTTTTAAACAAATACGTGGGTTTTCATCATCATATGCCTATATCATGTCATTCAAGTTTCGTGTGAAACAGAGACTCCTACGATCCATCCAGACAATCATTTTCTAATGCTCATAGAATTGTTGAAATCGACCCATCTGGATGGAGGCCGCATGAATTTTTGTTCCGCATGAAACTTGAATGACATAATATATGGATATAGTTATGAAAATCTATGAAAGTATTTTCAAAAAAATAAAAAAATGATTAAAAAAATGGCGGTGGGATCCAAGTTAGCCCCTCAAGAGGATAACCCCATTTTACCCTATTAGAAATATATTGGAGTATAATATGTGCATAGTATCAAGGGAAAATGGAAGAAGAAAATACAAATCCTAAAAAATGTATTTTATACCTGTGAACTATGGAATACATTAAGATTTATTTTCTACCTGTAAATTACGTTTTTGATTTTTGAGTCCTCAATGGAATTTGCATATCTCATTGACGGACCTTGCATCTCACATCCCAAGATGGAATGACGACGAGCAGATCTCATTGATGGACCTTTCATCTCACATCCCACGATGGAATGACGACGCACAAGGGCCTTGCTTAGCACCTCGGCGACTAGAACACTACAAGGAGATCAAAGAGATGGAGAACCCCAAGTCTTGTGTGGTCTAATCCACTTCGGCGGTTTAGGTATCCCCGAGGGAAGCGCTTGATCACCTCAACACCAACATGGGGGAGAAAAAGTTCAAATCCTTTGCCACGTTGGGCTCCGATAAATACCTACTTGAGCTGGACGAGTCAATCAACCATAGGGACATCCGTCCATATCACTTCACACTGGAAAATGGAACTCGGTGCTCGATCACCCCCATGGACATCAGATATCAGAGCAACGAGAAAGCGCAGAATCCCTTACCCTTAGGGGCTGTTCGGCTATTGCTCCCCTACCCCATATTTTCTCCCTCCACGTGGGTCTCATTTTTTATCTTTTTAAAAATATTAAATAAATCAATTCTCCATCATCAATTCCATCAAAAAATAATATATTATACCATCATATTATATAAAAATTATAAACTACTCCACTTCTATTCACTTTTTCAAACTCCAATACAATCACATCACAATAACTACTCACTTTTTCAAACTCCAATACAATCATATCACAATAAACCCACTTCTATCCCACCCCCACTTTTACCCCCTATCCAAACACCAAAACCCAAAAATGGGTTACCTGCAACCAGTTTAACCCACCTAAACCCACTATCCAAACACACCCTTACATATGGCTAAGGGCTTATCGTATACCTCTGCACCTGCAGGTTGCACCTCTCTGTACTCCTTTCGAGGTTTCGGAAAACTATTGGACTTGCAACACCTGAACATCTATTATACGAATATTTCACATGTGCAAATTGCATGTGGAGTGCTTTAGCGCAGAGGATCTGTCGGATCCGGCATTCATTCTCGATCCGACGATCTCCTGTGCTCTACAACAGATGATTCGACCCGTGGAGCTTCCAGATGTCGATAAGAATTCTACACAAGGACGTATTTAAAGGGGGCAAGGAGGGGCACAAGCCCCCCTAAAATTTTGAGATTACCCAACATATATTTAATTATTCTCTATGGATTTTGATGGAAAAATAATCATAATATTTCCTAAGTATAAATCCCTTTTTGGTTTTTTTTTAGGGTAAAACTTATACATGCATCCCCTTTGTTTCTTTAGGGAGAAAATTAATAATCTTTACCAATAGATAATATATCTCTTAACGTAAAATTTCTACCTACCTTGGATCAATTTGTTTAGATGATTTTTAAACGAATCAACTTATAATGTACCTCTACCCAAACTATTTTTTTGAATATCCCTTTCTTAAGATCAACATATAGAAGAGATCGATTTTTCATCCAATCTCATTATCACTTATACATATACGAGGTTTAATTCTCGGTCTAAAAATAAATAAATTTTCTAAAAAAATCGTTTATTGTCAAGTCTTATATATTAATCGTTGATCTTATTTATTATCAAGTAAGTA
Source organism: Ottelia alismoides (assembly GCA_037367405.1). NCBI lineage: Eukaryota > Viridiplantae > Streptophyta > Magnoliopsida > Alismatales > Hydrocharitaceae > Ottelia > Ottelia alismoides. The sequence goes on along the minus strand of JAZKJV010010727.1, from coordinate 9,464 downwards.
GTCAAATGGACATATATTCTTTATTATTGTATTTTTCTTTATTGGCATATTAATAATTCTAGTTATTGGTAATAAAAAGTATAAAATTATGTATTTTTATATTTTCAATTTGATACAAATTTGGAACAAGTGTAGTTTATATTGTAATTAATCAAAATCCAAGGGTGAATTGAAAAAAATAAATATATTAGAATATGTCTATTTTAAAAAAATGATATAAATGTCATTCACAAAAAAATCGCCAATACGGAACATATATGATATCAATTTATGTAAAATAGAATAAAAACACATAGTTGATTAAAAAATAAGTTCAAAACAAACTATTATTTACATGAAAACTATAGATGATATAATTTATCCTTTACAACTATTATTATATAATGAATAGAGGAAGGGGAGTATCCAACTCATCTGCATATAACTTATATGTTCATCACCTCCTAGCTACTCATTTGTCCTGAAACTTTAACCTGCACGTGTTCCATTGGCAGAGCCACTTGCAATCACCAATTCGAAAAGAGATAAATGGCTAAGAAGGCGATGAACACATAAGTGACATACAACTCAACAACATACTCCTTTTTTCCTAATGAATATGATCACATCATAACTGATAGACATATTTTTTTAAACCTCGTGCCCCCTCTTCAAAAATGTTCTGGCTCCGTCGTCCCTGTTTCTACACATGTTCGCTTTCCATGCCGCTTCGTGCTTTCTATTATACTGAGATTCTGGAAAGTGTTCCCTCATCTCCGGAATCTTGAGACAAGTGAAGAGATGAGAATTCCTACTGCCCAAAGAATAAGTACATTGGCATCCGTAGAGCTGCTAGTTGGAGTTCGGATCCATATATGTTTGGTAGTATGAATTTGAATTCAAGTATTGGAAAACAAATGTTCGAGTTCGATTCGACAATAATCCGTTAGTGGGTAGATTTACAGTTAAACGTGTTAAAGTAAACAAGTTCGAGTTCGATTCGACAGTAATCCGTTAGTGGGTAGACTTACAGTTAAACGTGTTAAAGTAAACAAGTTCGATACTGTCGTTCGATAATAAAGTTCGATGGTCCGATAAGTATTTATAAAAATCGAAAATGATTCATATTGAATTGCATTAAAGCCTCCAATTGATATTGAAAAACAACCATTTATAGACTAGTATGTTTGCTCACAAAGCACCCCTTAGACATTATGTTTGCTCAGAAGACAAAATTTAATTCTCCTCCTCCGCAAAGGATTAAAAAAAATTGACTTCAATAAAAATTTGGTTGATCTCAATATTAAACTCATCTTCCCACAACAATAACTTGAATTTCAGCCATCCAATATTGATTTGCAGGACAATCTTGTTTAAGCCGTAAAACTGAGATACAAATTACAGAACTCATGTCCCTTTTGTATTAAGAGGGGATGGCCATAATTCAAAGAAATAAATTCCAATTTCTACATATGCAGGTAGGGGTGTAAAGAAACCGAACATGAGTGAACCTACCTAGATTCAATTCGGTTCATTTAGTATTCTTAAAGGTTCGGGTTCTGTTCGGTTTGATAAGACGAGAATGGTGTTCAAGTTCGGTTCGGCTTGACCTTGATTCGTGAAGGTTTGGTGCGGTTCGTTTAAGTTTCGATTAGCAGTGAAACTCGTTGGAACCTAAGCATTTTGGGAATGTGGAATGATCATAGCCCCTTCGATATGTCTTGATCAAGGGCCGTGAACTTTTATGCATGTACCTTATTTGCATCATGGTGCAAATTCCTCATTCCTCATAAATTTTTTGAGGAAAAGAATACACACACATGTATATACTTTGTATTGAACTTTTATCGAATCGAACCTCAACGAACCTACCATTTCAAGTTTCGGTTCGTTTAAATAAACGAGCACAAGCCTATATCAAGATTCGGCTCATTTATTTTCGAAACGAATATGTATCGAACCTTCAACGAATCGAACTTGAGCGACTACCGAACTTGAGATTTTTCTTACACCCATATATGCAAGCTACTAAAAGAAAGTTCGACACCAAAATTTCAGCCCTTTACATCGAGAACCACCTGACCCTAGATCACAAAATAATTGAAAAACACATCTATAACTGCTTTGGAAGCGATTATGGACCCCGTATTCGATAGGACTGCCCCCTATAGCTTCCACAACATTGTTTGTGGTTTTGGACAATATGTCTGTGATGGCAAATTTAACATTCATCGAATTAGAAGCGGTCTTTGATCTAAAGTGCGACAATGCCGCGAAGCCAAATAGTTTCTCCATTAACTTTCAAGACTACTAGCATCTAGTAGTGCCTAAAATCTGGAACATTTAGAAGTTCCTGTTACAATCCCATATGAATTAATCAAACACATCCCATCTCAGCAGTGAACTATGGGTTCATCATGCTGTCACACTGAAAACTATAGACATATCACACTCATCATGGAGCTTGGGATTATTTCTCAAGCTACCGTAAATAGATGTAAACACGAACTAGAGCGCTGCATGCCTAAAAGCATGTGTGTTTTCTCAAGCTGCCGTCTTTATGCAAAAGATCTTTTTGTGCTAATACATACTAATGCTGGAAATGGCTACAACAACCTTCTTGACTGGTCTGATATTGCAATCACGTCGCTTTGACAGCTCTGGAAAGGTATATGTCTGAGATATTGGGGGGCTAAATCTTTTGCCACTCTGATCTTTTTTCAACTTGCGATAGGTCTTCCTCAAAATGTGTGTTGACGCATATGCTTTATTTGTACCGTTTTGTTATTTTATTTTCTTGCCATTCTCTTTATGTAATTTACCCATAGGCTACTCTCCTATATAAGAGAGCCTAGGGCTATGGAATAGACTATCTCTCTTTCACGTTTCCCAACATGGTATCAGAGCGACGGTCCTAGACCGGAGTTTTCGAAACCTAAACCTAACCCTAACCCCACCCGCCGGCCTCTCTCTTCTCTCTCTCTCTCTCGAATCGGCGCCGCCTAGCCGATCGGCGACGCACCTCGCCCTCGCACGCCCTCGCCTGCGCATCGCCTGGGCATGCGCATCGCCTGCGCATTGCCTGGGTCCCCTTGCGCTTCGCGTTGCTCGCGCCTGTGCGCATAGGCCCCCCATTCGCGCACCGTGCATCATCGTGCGCATAACCTGTGCGCATCACCGTGCATCATCGTCATCATCCTGCGCATGAACTGTGCGCATCGTGCATAGGTGCGCGCATCATCGTGCTCAGCGGCACAGGAAATCAACTGTGCGCATAGGCGTGAGATCCTCCAGTCGAAACAATGTGACTAGCTAATACATTACTTCATGATTTTGATGTTTGCATGACTCCCATAGAAAGCGGGCTCGATGAATCAGAGGCCACAAGGAAGGAAATATTGAATACTTCTGTTCGGGTGGACACTTTTTAAGATATGTTTTTTTGTTGATTATATATATATATATATGGATTTAATGGGGCTGTCCCATGGGACAACCAACATGGCTGCCCCGTCCCCTATTTCGGCGTATTTTTTATTTTTTTGAAAAATAAAACCATGTATATTCATCCCTATATCCCTCCTATATACCATTCGAATTTCGTCAGAAACAGAGACTCCTACGGCCTCCATCGAGATGGTGTCGATTTAAAAAATCATGTTACCGTTAAAAATGACCGTCTAGATGGATGCCGTAGGAGTCTCTGTTTCTGACGAAATTCGAATGGCATATAGGAAGGATATAGGGATGGATGTACATGGTGATATTTATGAAAAAATATAAAAAAATGCCGCAAATGGTGCAGGGGAAGCCCCATTAACCTCTCCCTCTCTCTCTATATGAGAAAAGGGAGTATGTACCCTGGTGCATGTAATTTTACATGGGATAATTACACCCATAACCCTGAGTAATTCCTCAATCTCAATCATAACCCTGCATAATCGCTAATTACATTCAGGACCCTGAATAATTGTACTGTCTTACACCTATAACCTTCCGTTACTTTACTATGTTAACTCAACCAGATGATTGAGTTAATCTAACCAACAATCGATCTAACGGTTGAAATTTAATCTAAAGAAATTAAATATCTTGTCTTTTTGTCTCTCTCTGGAGCCAAGCCCTGCACCTTTCTTGGCAGCTCAGCGATGGTGGAGGCTGCGGCAGGAGGGCGATCGACCTTGGGGGACGTTCGGTCGCGGGGGGAGCTGGGTCGGCCGCAGGGGGAGTTGGTCCCAGGGGAGGGGGGTGTCAGGGTAGTCGGTCGCGGAGGGAGGAGGGGGAGGATTGGGTCGGTCGCAGGGGAGGAGAATCTGGAGGCAAGGGGAGCAGAGAGGTTGGGCGTGGGGCTGGGTTTCAAGCAGGGGGGTTGGGGCGACGTGGTGGGTGGGGGCTTTGAGCGAGTCGGCGGGGAGAGGGAGGGGGCTGATCATCGGTCGCGAGCAGGGAGGGGAAGGGTCGGCACGGGAGGGAGGGGGCTGCTGGGGGGGATTCGGCGCGGGGAAGGAGGTGTGGAGAGCTTCTTGGCGGCGGCGAGCAAGGAGGGAGGAGCTGCTCGCGGGCCGCAAGCAGGAAGGGGAAGGGTCGATACGTGAGGGAGGGGGTGCGGGCCCGTAGGGGGGGGGGGGGTTAGGGAGCTGCTCAGGGGGGAGGGGGGCAAGTCGCCGCGAAGAGGGAGGAGGCTGCTCCTCGCCCGCGAGCAGGGAGGGGAAGGGGCGGCACGGGAGGGAGGGGGTGCAGACCAGCATGCCGCGAAGAGGGAGGAGGCTTCTCGTCGTCGCGAAGAGGGAGGGGGCTCCGATCGAGCGGATTGCGGACCTGTACAAGGGGCTTCGAATTCGAGCAGGGGAGGAGCCAGCGGGGGTGGTTGAAGAGGTGCTCGGCAGGGGAAGGATCGTTGGAGCGGAAGGATCGGAAGGGGGAGGGGGCTTCGATCGGCGGCATGCTCGGGACAACGGGGGGGGAGGGGGGGGTGGCGATCGGCAGGGAAGGGGGCGCCGACGCCGACACATGGCCTGTGGTGCGCGGTGGGGAAGAGGGGGATGGTATGTTTTGCAAATATGTATAAACATCAGGGGTATTTTCGTCTTTTCAAACGGAAACCGTCAACTTTAACAGGGATCTCAAACGGAATATAACCCAGGGTCATGTCATGTAAGAGTTAAACATTACTCGGGGTTTCTCATGTAATTCGCGATTATGCAGGGTTATGATTGAGATTGAGGAATTAGTACTCAGGGTTATGGGTGTAATTATCCCATTTTACATGGACCGGAGCTTATATCTCCCATTTTTTATTTTTTTGGGAAAATATCACCGTATATATTCATCTATATATTCCTCCAATATGTTATTTAAATTTCGTCAGAAACAGAGACTCTTATGCCCTCCATCTAGAACAGATAATTTTAACGGTCTTAGAATTGATGTAATCAACATGTTAGAGATAGAGGGCATATGAGTCTCTGTTTCTGACGAAATTTGAATGACATATTGGAGGGATATATAGATGAACATACACGTGTGATATTTTCCCAGAAAATAAAAAATGTGGGAGATATAAGCCCCAGTGCATGTAAAATTACATGCACTAGGTGCATACTCCCCATTCTCTCTCTCTCTCTCTATATATATATATTATATACATATATTGGTATGGGGTGCATGCTACCTTTTTTTGAAGCCAAAAAAGGGGGAGACACTCATAGGTGTTCACCCCTTAAATATATTAATGAGAAGGAAAAATCAAATACAGGAGAGAGACAAAGGGAGCACTCTAGACAACCCAAGAGCGCAACATCCCCGACGCACGAATACAGACGTTTTCCTTGTAGAATCTCTGACTAGAAAACAACAGGTCATTCCTAGCCAGCCAAATGGACCAGACCAACGCAAGTGGCTGCAAAAGTTCCAACTTCGGCCGATGCTTGGCTGCAACCAACTCCCTGCAAAAAACCTCGACACTCGCCCTTCCAACCCACCCCAGTCCCGGGTCCACCCAAGCCGGAAACACGGATGGGCACATAAAAAAGAGATGGTCCTGGGTCTCGATCCCCTCCTCGCACAGCAGGCACCTGTTAGAGACCACCCCGAGCAGTCTAGCACAACAGTCCCGTGTCATCAACCTCTTTCTTCTGAACAACCAGAAAAAGAAAGCAACCTTCATCGAAAGACCGAGTCCCCAGAAGAAAGCACAATCCCCCGCCATCTCCACAGAAAGAGAAGGAGGAGGCCTGCAGATCGTCGAGTAAGCCTTCCGCACAGAAAAGGGGCCGTCACGCCAGACCCAATGGTACCGGGTGATGAATCTCCATTTCATCACCTTTATTCTATCATTTTGGCCTCAAAAAACCCCAGCAAATGCATGTAAATAGCATCAAATTGTACATAATAGCATTCATCATTCATTGTATTAATTATACATTAAATAATGTGTTTAATGCCAAAATTATAGAATAAAGAGAAGAAAAGAAAAAGGAATAAAATATTGAAGATATTTTATGACCCAAACCCCGAGACCAAGGCCAGCATGGAATTGGTCGATAAGGAATAAAGTAGGGGGGAGATATGGGCCAGTGTACAATAACTACCTCATTTATTTATGCATGTATTTATGCAATTTTGACACCTATTTTGTACATAATTATTTATTCATCAAATAAAGAAACTTTGTTCATGAAAGTTGTAGATAATAATGTAAATAAAAATACAAAATTGAGTTTGTATAAAAATAATACTCAGTGTAAATTTTATACACAGAATAAAAAGCCAAAATCTCAACTTCACAGACCCATATCTTGTAAATAAAAACCCCAAATCACCCAAACTCACCCTTTAATAGTATATAGCTTTCCAAGAACTATTTAATAAAATTAGTTTCATAATTTTTGGACTCCATATGCAAAAGTTAGGTTTTGGCCCTCCTTGTACATAGTATTGATTAAAATATTCCATTTATTTATTATTCATTATTGTAACAAATTTTTATTTTTAGAATTTTGTAAATAATGTACACAATACATGTACATATTAAAAGTAAAAGAAAACCAAAAAGAATTTATAAAATAAAATAAGTCTATAAAATTCATAGACAAAATATCTATGCTATCCATCTATATATACATAAAAAGGACTTTATTCTTTTATATTTTTATAATAATATAAATATTATACATAACTCATTAAAAATGTAAATCCAAAATAAAAATCAAGAAAATACATTAAATAAATTAAGTATACAAAATACATAGGTAAAAGACCTATAAGGATACCTACATATACCTATACTTATTTATTTAAAAATAAAAATAAACTCCTAAAAATTAAATAAAAATACCCTCACACTCACAAAAATAAATTATAAATTTATAAAATAAGCCAATAAAATAATAAAATAAAATAAACAAATTAAAAATAAAATACATAAAAATACATGTAAATACATACATATACACATTATTAAATTAAAACTTTAATAAAACACTTCGAAAAATTCAATAAAAATCACAAATAAATACTACATGAAAAATACACATTTTTTTTGTTTTAAGAAAATTCTAATAAAATCATTTACTATGGTAAATAAATTAATTTAGGATCAAAATTCCTGTTTTGTCTTTTAACGGCTGACGTGGGACCAATGGGGCGCCGGCCCTTGTTGACCGCCTGGTCAACTGTCCCATCTGGGACCTGGCGCCTCTGGACTGTCAACTCCCCGGATTTCTTCCCTATTTTACGGCTATCCCGTCCATCGATCGAGCTCGCTTCCATCATAAGAATTGATCTATGATCATCCATGATACCCGCCAATAACTTGGATTGATCCGATACTCATTGGATTAAGCAATAATTGCCGGTCAATAAGGCACCATGCCAATGTCTATAAATAAGAAGCTCCGCCCCTTTCGCAAATTTGGCCAATTTTAGTCCAACCAAAAGCCTCGATTTCATCCCTGGAAGGTTCCTCGTGACAGGAGGGGTGTTCCAGCACTTCGAATCGGCCGGAGGAAGGAGGATTTTGTCGCGGCGGAGCTCCGACGTCCGCCCTGCTCCCTGGTGGCCCCCAGGTATAAGAGATGTCCTTTTTATGCATTTTAGTTAGGTTTTAATGTTAGTTTCTGATTCCCGTAGTTAGTTTAGTCTTTAGTTGATCAACTTAGCTTAAAAACAAAAATTCGAAGTTCGCCGGAGCTCCGCTCCGGCGACTCCTTCACCGTGATCCTGCCTGTGTCCGACCGCCACGTTCATCCCCTTTCATACCCCATCATTTTCTCCATCGATCGCACACATTTGCTCAACCCAGGACCCCTGGTCTTGGCGAATCGGAGCTCCACCTCCGCCGTTCGTCGGAGCTCCTCCGCCTCACTCCATTTCGCTGCAGAGCTTCAAACCTCGGGTCGATGAGGTAGCCCTCGCTCCCCCGGTTCTTCCTATGTAGGTTAAACGAGGGAAGAGGCCCATCTGGGCTCGATTCAAGCCAGGAAGAGGTTCCTGGAGGTCTTGTTCTTCATCGACCTCGTCCGAGCCATTCTGACCTCCAGGAACCATGATGAGACCACCGACCGACGTGGGAGGCTTCCAGCTACGTTCAGACACCCTCAGACGTGCGGGAGAGCCCTGGAGGAGCCCAAGCTTCTCGATCGAAGCTCGACAGGCGTGAGCTTCTTCCCTGTTCTTCCAGGGAGCTCCAGCGCCGTCAGATCAAGAGGCCCGACCCAGATCGCACAGGAGCCGTCCGATGAAGACACGTGCCAACCGTCAGATCTGCGAGGAGTTTCTAATCCGAACCCTTCATCGACGAACCGATATCCACCGTCAGATGCTCGACGTGTGGATAAGTGGCGCGCCCAACGCCGTAGGATGAAGCGCCTTAGGGGGTAAACTTCAAACACCTCCCCCCACCTTTTTGTATTTATAGTTTAATACCAGAAATAAAAAGTCACGTTGTAAATAAATTGTATAATTTGCATTATGCCCCCTGGAGTTTATGTATTTGCACATTAGTCCCTCCGCGCCTCACGTGCAGCAACCACGTGAGGCGCATGATTTTTGCATTTAAAACCCGCTGGGTTTTAGTATTTGTAAAATGGCCCCAAAAATAAAAATAAATGTTTATTTCTGTTGTAATTTTTGCATGGATGCCCCGGATAAATATTTTAATTGCAAAAATGCCCCTTCTAGGCCATTTATTTTTATATGCTTTGTCCATTTATTTTGTGCCTCATATTAATTCGAAAATCTTGCAAAAATGGATATAAGCTCCTGTTAGTGTACCCTTGCATGCTATATTTTTAGTTTCTAATTTTGTTGCATTTTTGCATTTATTAAAAATAAAAAACATGCCTTTTAATTATTGTCTAACTTATAAAATTCCAAAAAATATTAAAAGACCTCGAAAAATTCCAAAAAAAATTCCCTAGTATGTATTTTGACCTATTTTAGCGTCAATCCAAAATCCCTAAAAATCTCAAAAGAAAAACCTTAAA